>VMDO01042830.1:0-10291 GCA_007922755.1 Pedetes capensis
TATGATTCATGTCACTGATTTTCCTTTATATGTACATGTAGACATATACATAAATAGATATATCAGCAATATTACAATCTTAATGAAAGTTATCTCTGAATCATTGGATTTGGGCATTTAAGAGCTCTACAAATTATTTTGCAGTGTTCTAATTTCTTTTGACAAGCATGTATTATATAAAACATTCTTTTTCTTAAAAACATATCCTTTTTTTAAACAAAATGTTATAAATGTCAAATTGATGCTAAGAGAGTGGTTCAGAAGGAGAAGTCTTCCTTCCACTGGGGTTATAAGGATAGCTTTCATATGGGAGGGAAGAGTAGGCCAGATATTGAACAATACATAAACTTCAGTGATAAAAGACAAAATATTGGAGATAGTCAAGCACAAAAGTATGTATGTTAGATAAAAAGTTTATTGAAGACCATATAGTAACAGCAGTTTCTTATAAAGAGTTACTGGTTGATTAAGCAGAGTAAGGTGGTTTGGTATTAGTTTTCAATGGCATTTTTATTGACCAAAAAACTCAGGAAAACAAACAAGGCCTTTCCCAAAGGTTGCATATTTAATAGCTAATGGAAAACAATCCATTATGAGAAATTAGGGAAAGTACAAAGTGTTTCAGAGGAGATGGGGAGCCTCTGAATAGTTTTAAATGAGAAAACTATCAGCCAGGGAGGCACTCTGGGGACACTCTTATGCCATGGAGAAGAGAGTGTAGAGGGACCACACACAAGGGGCTGAGTCAGGGATCCTGTGCATGGGGGAGATGAAGAGAAGGAAACTAAAGCTCTGGCTGCTTCTAAGGCTGACCTATTCATAGGTTTCACCTGGAATATATTTCCTCCTGTAAATGTAAGTCAATTTGAGCTTCTGACACATCATTAAATCCTTAAATGGACTAAGACCTGACTCTCTAATAGCCATCTTATATTCTACTTAGAGATGGCATGGAGTTTTTTATATATCCCAGGTCTTAATATGCAAAGTGGTTGAAGGGCACAAGAAAAAGTTTGATTTGGAAATTTAAATGCGAAGTGTAGCTTTTCTGAACCCCAAGGTACTCTCACTAAAGAAAACCAGTCAATTCTCAAGAATTATCAATATTTTTGCTAATATGTATATGTTTATGCATGTGTCTGTCTGTCTGTCTGAATGTCTTTGTCTAATTACATTAACCATCCTTTTCCCAGTTCCATTTTGCTTTTGGAGAAACAAATATAAGAAAATCACAGGAAGTCTTTTTTGTTGTTTTGTTTTTTTGCTTTTTTTTTCCAATTGTACCTTTATATACTTGCCCTTTAGTACCTAGCTTAACAGCTGTATTCCCTTGTTTCTTCTTGGAGAAACAGATTTTTAAAGGGGGAGATGGTACAGAAAAACTACAGATATTGAGAGAGAGTGCAAGTCAGAGAAAAACATAATATTAGAGCTGAGAAAGAGAGGGAACAAGGAAGGAATCAAGCAGGGTAGGAGGGAGGTAAAAAGAGAGGGAGGCGGGGGAGAGACTATAATTACCCTTGGGTTTAGTGCATTTAAAATTACCCTCAATCCTCTTTTCTGACTCACTTGCCTTCTAATAATACGACAATTTGGAAACATGGTGCCCCAAATGATTAAACACATGTTTGAAAAGGATTGCACAGCACCTGCAGGAAATGGTAATGAATCAAAACTTAATGCCTCACTCAGATTCCATATAATCCAAATGCAAATGGTGTGAAATGAAGACAGACATTATGCCATTTGGGGTAGTTTGTTAAATGGAAGAAAGGATCAGCGAGTCTGAAATATCTCCATGTTTTATTTCATGATTTTAGAGTAAAAATGATGATTGGCATGGCCATCTGAATGAGTCTCAGAGCCAGATAACCTTGTACATTACATTTATTTAGTGGTTAAAAGTAGACATTTCTTAAACTATTGGTATAAAATATGCATTTCCTATACATGTGATGTATATTCCTGCCTCTACAGGCTGGTAATCACTTTTAATGTGGTTAGTTGAAAGAAAGGGATATGAGTCTTCAGAAATTTTAGGTTAGTGAGATGAAACCTTGAGGAATTTTGTTCTTATTTATACCTAAAACTTACGATGGTTGGTTTGGGACATAGATATTTTTTTTGGACATAGAATATTACAAGAAATCCAGAGAGGCCCCATGGGAGGGTAGGACATGGTTTATATCACAGCAGGGAAGGAAATCCGTTTATAGTTGTGTCTGCAGTAACTCAGAATCATATCCATGGCTTTTCCCATATTTGGACATTCTTAGGTCTTCCACAGTCACGCCTCCTATCACAAGTCCATCCTAGCTATATAGCATACACCCTGTGATGAACATGCACCAAGTATTATGCATTTTATTTTCAGAATCGTCAGCATTGCATATTTACCCATGAAAAGTGTTTTCAACTCTATGTTGTACTGCCAGCAGATAGTCTAAAAGACAGGCAGGCTGCCTAGGTCAAATTTTGTTATTTTTGTTGTTTTTGTTAGGTACCATCAAGTCAGTGTCCGACTCATAGTGACCCTATGTACAACAGTTGAAACAGTATTATTACTACTTCTCTGCTATTCATAGGGTTTTCAATGGCTCATTGTTTTTGGGTATGGGTTGCTGGGTCCTTCTCACAAGCCTACGGCACCTGGTGTTCCCAGGAGGTCTCCCATTCAAGTACTAACCAGGTCCAACCCTACTTAGATTCCAAGATCTGATGGGATCGGATGCCACAGTGCTACGGTTGTGGGCACGTCAAAAATTAGCAAGTGCTAAAATGGATAAAGACATAGCATATAAGTGAGAATTTTATCTTCATTATACAAAACTGAGCAACCATTTGAAGTATTGAAAATGTCTGTACCTAAAGAGGCAGTTGTTGTTGTTGTTGTTGTAGTTAGGACTTCAAATATAAGGTCAGATTTTGTACTTTTACTGAAGGGACTGAGCAGTCACCACATTCTGAGTAGGCTACCTTCCCTACATGATTTGTTTCTATAGTCTTCTCTGTACTCATCTTTTCTGTTTGGGTTTTTACTAGACATTCTATCCTGGCCAACTGCAAGGTCCATGTTGCTACCATTCTCTTACAACATACTATTGACACCCTTATTATGCAAAGTGTTCTTGCTGGATCAATAGCATAGTTATCTCTTGGTTTATTGAAACACTTTTAGATTTTTAGGATCTACCCCAGCTCTCCCAAATGAATATCTCTGCTACAGCAAGATTCCAGGTTGCATTTACCAAACCTCAAGGTTTGAGAAAGAATTCTTCCTATTACCACTAAGGAGACGTTTTTAAAACATGAAACTCAGTCACCCCATTCAATGCCACCACTAATAGAAGGCAAAGTCCACTGGGTCTCTGATATTTATAGTCAGCCTCCTCTTCTCGTTCCCACCTCAACAGGAAGTCTCACTTATGAATAATTAACCTCATCTTATTCTTTCATCATATCAAACTGCATTATTTGGTCAGATAAAGGGCTTACCTGCAGCCTAATAATTCCCAGCCCAATATGTGTGAGGGATGTGATTAATCTAAAAATTAATATTTGCCAACAATTTTTCCCATGCCTAAGTCTACTCAGCCCATAATTGACTTGTTCCTTGCTCCATAAGTCTACTTTACTTCATTCCTCAGCTTCCTTCCTCCAATTCCAGGTTGCTGAGTCCACCCCTTGAAATTTCTGAGTCATAACCTCCAGTTCCTAAGACTTTACCTGTCGCTCATTCCCTAATATGACCCTAACTACATGTTTGATTATTTATTTTTCTTGCCTCGGGTGTAAAATTTATTCCTATGATTCACCCACTGGACAGAGCTGGAAGGCCAAGTTAACTCTTCTCCTTATATCCTTCAAGGCTGGATCTCAGTCATATATCACAAACCTCATAAACAATGCAATATCTAACAAGAACACTCTCTACCCCTCGTTTTATTTAATAAAGCCTTACATGGCCATCAATTGCTTGCACATTATGGATGACCTGATAGGAATGGAGACCTGCACTCCTTATCCAGAAAGTATCATCTCTGCTTCCCTAAAATTGGCACAGTTCCATGAGGAATTTGAATTCTTCCCCCCCCGATGGTTTTCTAATATAGGTCTTCTCCTACACCTAGAAAACATCAAGTGTTCAGATCTCTCACTTCTGAGGTGAAATAGACTGTATTCCTCACACAAAGACAAAATTCATGGCAAGGGACCACTGATTTTAGCAAAATGTGAATTGGAAAATGATGTGAATCAGGGGATATTCAGTTAGCCATTGTACTGATTAATCCAAGATCAACAGTTTTCTATATTTAATATTGCTGCTCTAGCCCAGTTAGCACCATCCTATAAATTAGACAAGAGAAAAAGAAATATTTCATTTTGTATGTATACCAATTTTATTTATCCATTAATCCATTGACAGAAACAGGTTGATTTTATATTTTGGCTAGCATGAATAGTGTTACAATCTCTTCCACAATTTGTGAATATTGTTGTACCTCTACAGCTATCTTTTCTAAAACTTGATTTCATTGATTTTTAAAAATACCCAGTAGTAAAGGTACTGTTAAATTTTTTTCAAGAAACTTACTATTTTCTCTAATGACTATACTAATTTATACTCTTATCAACAATAAACCTTTTGGATTTCCTTCTCTCCACATCTGTGAAGCACTTGTTATCATGGCCATTCTATCTTTTATTTTTTTGTATCAGTGATTCTAACATGTATAAGATATACCATTATAGTTTTAATTCATATTTATGTGATAATTTGTGACATAAGCTTTTTCATATATATTTTGGGTCTTCATCTGAGAAATGTCTATTCAATTTCTTTGCCAGTTTTTTTTTCCAGTACTGGTGGGTGGAACCCAGATTCTCACATAAACTAGTCATTTACTCCTGCACTAATCTGTACTCCATTTATAAGCCCCTTTTATACATTATGCTTTGAGAAAGGGTCATGATAATTGAACTGTGCATGTTGTCATGGGCCTTAAAAGTGCCATCCTCCTGCCTCAGCCTCCCAAGTCACTTGGATTACAGACATTCGCCCAACACCCAGCTCTTTGCCCATTTTCAATTAGATCATCTAATTTTTTGCTATTGTTTGAATTAGTTATATATTCTATATATTCAGTGCCGATACATAGTTTGAAAATAGCTTCTCACATCCCGTAGGTTGTCTGTTCACTCTGTTGATTTGACATAATTCTGTGTGCCTATTTGTGCCTTAAAACCCTATGTTTTCAAATTCTAATCCAGAAAAATGTTCACACAGTCCAAGATCCTGAATTATTTCCCCTAAGTTTTTGCTAATATTTGTGTGGCTTTTAGGTCTTCCATTTAAGTTTTTAATACATTTTGAGTTAATATTTGTGTATGGTGGGAGACAGAGGTCTAGTTTCAATCTTTGTCATGTAGATGTCCAGTGTTCCTGACATCACTTACCCCCATCATTTGCAGCAACGTTGGTGAACCTAGGGGCACAGTTTAGCTCAGTTGGTGGAATGTTTCTCTTTGCACTCTGAGGCCCTGGTTTGATTCCCAGCACAACAAAATATGGGAAAAGGACCAGGCAGGCCACTTCTGAAACAATCAGCCATTGAAAAACCTATGAATAGCAGAGAAGCACTGATCTAGTGCTGGGTATGGCACAGTGTCAGATAGGGTGTCATTCCATTATACATAGGGTTTCTGTGAGTCAGACTCGACTTGAGAACACATAACAACAATGAGTGAACCTGGAGGACATTGTGTTAGATTGAATAAAAGAGATACAGAAACACCATTATCATTATTTCACTTAGTTATGGAATCTCATAGGTCTCACGTGGATCTCATAGTGGAGAGAAGAGTAGTTGTTACTGAGGTAAGGGAGAGTATAGACGAGAGTATAGAAGAGATCATGGGGTGAGATTGATTAATAAGTACAAAGTTCATTCATATTGGAAGGATAAATTTTGGTGTTCTGTAGCAAAAATATAGTTTATATTTCATAATACTGAAGAGAAGATTCTGCATATTTTCAGCATAGCAAGATGATAAATTCTTGAAGTAGATATGCTCAATGCCATGATTTGATCATAACATGATGCATATATGTAAAAAAATCACTCTGTTCCCCGTACATGTGCATAATTATTGAGTAATTAAAAGCAAAATAAAATTTTAAAATTTTCTCACTGTTTATCTGAAATTCAAATCCACAGAAAATACAAAAAATAAAAGGGTGCCCAAAATTTCAGAAAGATAGCTTATTTCCATCTGCTGAAAAATTGAAAACAACATACACTATTCTATTCTCCCATTAATGTCATAATCAATCATCAGAAATTTGGCAGCCTAGTAGAGTATGACTTTGTTACTTCACAATTCTGTTGTTGGCAAGTGTTTACACATGATAGTGTGGCTGCTTTCTTTGCTTCTTATCTCACAACAGTGATAACAAGGAATTATCTGGCTCTTTCTGTGTGGAGACTCTACAAATAATGTATTGGTAATTTCATTCATCAAATTTCTCATGATTTTCGGAATGAGGTTTAATTTTTCCATGGTTGCTGTTGGCTGGGGGCTGCCCTTACCTTCTAGGGATGTCTCTGTGTCCGTGCATATAGATCAGTGCATCTCAGAGCTAAGAATGGTCCATCCATCCATATATATATATATATATATTGTTGTTGTTGTTAGGTGCCGTCGAGTCGGTATCCGACTCATAGCGACCCTCTGTACAACAGAGGAAACACTATTTTCAGCGCTTCTCTGCTGTTCATAGGGTTTTCAATGGCAGATTGGTTTTTGGGAGGGGGTTGCCAGGTCCTTCTCCCAAATATATATATATATATATATATATATATATATATATATATATATATATATATATATACTTGGAGATTGACTTTTTTTCTGCTGTACCTGTCTTACCTACTTTTCACAATAGTGGTCTATGACACCTCCAGGGAAAGTTCTAAGGTCACCTGGACAACCTAGAAAATGACCCTATATCAACATATGGAATCCTTTAATATATTTGCAGTGTCCATTTGCCAAGTACTATAAAATATTCACAGTTTCAAAGTTCATGGTAGGTTCTTTTTTTTTGGGGGGGTGAGGGGTTATTTTGTCTATCACATATTTCTTATCTTAATGGAGTAAGAAGCCTTCAGAGTAACTATTAGATAATTTTAGAGTAAATAATTATTTAATATCTGTAAAGCCAAGGAAACCTCATGAGACATGGCACCTTTATGTACTACTCAACCATGTACAACAGCCCTACCCTACAGGAAATTCCACATTCTTGGATGTATTCCCACACTAAGAGTCTTGGACTTCTGATACAGTATTGGGTTATATAGCTGTCTTCTACTTTCATGCCATTTCCTAGCACAACGTGGCAGATCATACAGCTAATAAATGGCAGAACTAATATTTGAGCTATATCTCTCTTCTCACAATATCAACCTATTTGACTCTGGCTTTTGACATTAATAGTTCTTCTGTCTTCCTTTTAAGTGAAATAATGGCAAATGGTAGAGTAATAATAATAATGACAGCCCACTAGGAGCTCTTTGTACAAAAGAGTGGTACCAGGTATGATCAAAAGATGCAGTGAATATACAAATACCCTGCAAAGTACTCCTCCTGCTTTGGACATACTTATCCCACCATTCTTGCCACTTTCTGAAGTACTTCTGGAATTCCTTTATCATGAGTGTCTTTAGTGGCACTCCCTTGGCTGCCTTAATTTCCTGAATTGATCCAAATATTTACCTTGCATGGTCATTTTGACTTTGGGGAGGAGTCAGAAGTCACATGTTGCCAGATCTGGTGAGTAAGTGAGTAAGTGAATAGAGACATAGCACATGTTTTACTTGACAGAAATTGCCATACCAGAAGCAATGTGTGACATGGAGCATTGTCATGATGCAGGATGGAAGACACTCACAGAAGAGGACTTCCAGAACTACTTCAGAAAGTGTCAAGAATGATGCAATAAGGGTGTTTGAAGCCAGGCAAGTATTTTGAAGGTGATTAATGGCAATATGTCTTTTACTGTAATTTTTTAATTTAAACATTCGGTTTAGTTTTGCTTACACCTCGTATTTATAGAAATAGAAAAGATACAATTATGCTTTATAAGGTATCTATTAAGAAACCAATAATTATGGTAGGAATGACCATTTTCCAAGAGTTTGCTGAATTCACTTTTCACATTCTTTCAGATAGATTGAAGTGTTTGGCTTACATAATGAAAAATGCACTTTGGAACACAAAAATATTAGGCAAGCTCCTGCAACATCCTGCATGCAGTGGTGTATGGCTACAGTCCCTGTGACTTGGGAAGCTGAGGCAGGAGGATCACAGATTCGAGGCCAGAGTCACCCTGTCATACTTAGTAAAGCTCTGTCTCTAAATAAAAAAATTAAACAAATAAGAGGTTTGTATATGCATCTTAGTGGCAGAACACTTCCATAGCATGTATGAGGGTCTGGGTTCAACCCCCTGGTACAAAACAAAAACAAAGAAACAAATAAAATGAGTTCATCAGAAAATTGGGAATGCATAGTACATTCTTTATGGTATAAACTCATCCACAAATATATATTTAATCAATTCAACCACACATTTCTTTTTCACAGCATAAAAATCCCAGGCCATTTATTCTTTACTGAAATCAGGTTCTTTCCAAAATATGTGTGAGCTCTATTTGCTGGGACAGAAGAATTCTAATGTATACATATATATATATATATATATATATATGGCACTGTACTTCCAAGAAGTTCATTTCTTTCCTTTCCTTTCCTTTCTTTTTTTAAGAATAAAAAGGAGAACATAAGAATATATGATGAACATTCATCCTTTAGTAACTAGAAAATATCCTTCCCTCAAATAGGGAATTAGTCACATGGTAAACTATAATCACCAGTAAGCAACTAAGCAACTATTAGTTTATATTTACCTTTTTCTACATTGCTGCAATGATCCAGTTGCTTGGTTAGGCAGTAACTCCAAACTATGAACTCCTTAAAACTCTCTACTCCCTGCTGTACTGTACTAATACAGAAAATAGAAAAATAATTTCAAAGTGTACTGAATCTTTATACAATTGCTTTTTAAATACTTCCTTTAAAAATAGTAATGGTAGATATTGAAAAATTAGTATAAAAGGATATATTATATATATATTATATAATATATAATATATTACATATTATATATTATATATTACATAATATATTATATATAATTATATAATATATAATATAATATATTTTATATATATATATATTAACTAATGAGACCCCCTGTTGCATCTTGATCACTCTCACACACAGGAGGAAATAAGCCTCCATGAAGAAGAAAACAAATATTCCAGTGTTTTTTGTCACCTTTCATATTAAGAAGTGACATATTTTATTAACAATTGGTAAGAAAATAAGAAAATAATTCAAGTGGATGGACATCGGCAATGACTGATCATTCACATCTTAGAGTCATGGATAACTAGTGTGGATGAGGAGTCATGTGTTCTAAATTATACATTACATGAGCACACTGAGACAGAGTGTGCCCATTACCTTCCAAATTCACAGATGTAGTTGATGGTGCTGAGACCAGAATTCAGGTGTTTAGACATAATAAGGCTTTAGACAGGACCACCCTGATTTGTCCCTTAAAGTAGATATTTGCAAAAGTAAAGACAGTAAATAGAAGAGGATGTTAACACATTTGAATTATTTTTATTTGCTTGTATTCTTCAATAAAATTTGCATATGTATCAACCACACAGACAAGAGAGACTGTAGTGCGGATAGCTCCAGGAAATGCTATCCTGAGACCTCTCAGGTGTGTGATTCAGCTATTAGTGCATGTTTCTAAAAGTTGATAGGAATTTTCATCCGGTCTACAATGCTTTGAGGATCTGACAGGATGGGAAACAGGAAACTCAGAGGTGTTTTCCACTGTAATATAAAGGCAGCAGAGAAACACTGACAAGCACTGACCCCCACTGTCACTACACCTTACCATCACACATGTATTCATAGAATTTTAGAACATATTATAGAAATAAACTTGTCCTTTTTTTTTTGAGTTCTTTATAAATTCTAGTAATTAGACCTTTGTCAGATGTATAAAATGCGAAGATTTTTTCCCATTCTGTGGCGGTTTCCTTGATTCTGTTAATTGTTTCTTTTGCTGTGCAGAAGCTTCTTAATTTGATGTGGTCCCATTTATCTATTCTTGTTGCAATTTCTTGAGCAATTGGGGTCCTATTAAG
>VMDO01042831.1:0-10289 GCA_007922755.1 Pedetes capensis
TGACATCTTTGCTTTTCAACACTTTAAAGAGGTCTTTTGCAACAGCTTTTCCCAATGCAATGAGTCTTTTGATTTCCTGACTGTGCTTCTGTGGGTATTCATTGTAGAACCAAGTAAAGCAAAATCTTGGACAACCTCAATCTTTTCTCTGTTTATCATGAAGTTGCATACTTTTTTTGTTTTGTTGATGTTGAGGTACAATCCAGGCTGTGTTCCTTGATCATTATCATAAGTGCTTCAAATCTTCTTCACTTTCACCAAGCAAAGTTGTATCATCTGCATAATACAGGTTGTTAATGAGTCTTCCTCCAATCATGATGCCACATTCTTCTTCATAAAGTCCAGCTTCTTTGATTATTTGCTCAGCATAGAGATTGAAGAGGTACAGTGAAAGAATACAGCTTTGACACACATCTTTCTTGACTTTAAACCAGGTAGCGTTTCCTTATTTTGTTCAAACAACTGCTTCCTGGTCCATGTACAGATTCCTCATGAGTACAATTAAGTGCTCTGGTATCCCCATTCTTTGTAGTGTTATCCATAATTTGTTATGATCCACACAGTCAAATGTCTTTGAATAGTTGATAAAACATAGATAGACATCTTTCTGGTATTCTCTACTTTTGGCTAATATCCATTTGACTTGAGCAGTGATGTCCCTACTGTTCCACCCCACTTCTGAATCGGCTTGATTTTCCAGCAGTTCCCTGTGTATATACTCTTGCAGTTGCTTTTGAATGATCTTCAGCAAAATTTTACTTGCATGTAATATTAATGATATCTGTTTAGTAATTTCCACATTTGGTTGGATATCCCTTTCTTGGGAATAGGCACAAATATGGGTCTCTTCCAGTCAGTTGGCCAGGTAGCTGTTTTCCAAATCTCTTGGCATAAACAAGTGAGCACCTCCAGTGCTGCATCTGTTTGTTGAAACATCTCTGTTGGTATTCCATTAATTCCTGGAGCCTTGTGTTTTACAAACTTCTTCAAAGTGGCTTCCACTTTATCCTTCAGCACCATTGGTTCCTGATCATATGCAACCTCTTGAAATGGTTGGTCATCCACCAATTATTTTTCTGTTTAATGACTGTGTATTCCTTTTATCTTCTTTTGATATTTCCTTCATTGTCTAACACTTTCCCTGTAGACTCCTTCACTATTGCCACATGAGGTTTGAATTTTTTCTTTAATTCCTTAAGCCTGAGAAAAACAGTGTGTTCTTTTTTTTTCTATCTCCAACATTTTATACATGTCATTATTATATTTGATTTTGTCTTCTTGAGCTACTCTTTGAAATCTTTTGTTTAGCTCTTTAACTTCGTCATGTTTTTTCCTTTTACTTTAGCTGCTTGATGTTCAAGGGCAAGTTTCAGAGTCTCTTTTGACATGTAATATCATCTTTTCTTTTTTTCCTATCTTTTTAATAACCTTTTGTTTTCCTCATGAATGATGTCTTGATGCCACATCACAACTCATCTGGTCTTTGGTAATTAGTGTCTAATGCATTAAACCTGTTCTTGAAGTGGTTGCTGAACTCAGGTGGGATATACTCAAGGTCATACCTTGGCTCTCACACACTTGTTCTAGTTTTCTTCAGTTTCAGTTTGAACCTGCATGTGAGCAGCTGATGGTCTGATCCACAATCAGCACCTGGTCTTGTTCTGACATTTGATATTGAGCTTTTCCATCATCTCTTTCCACAAATGTAGTCAGTTTGGTTTCTGTACATTCCATATGGTAATTCTGTGTGTACCATCGCCATTTATTTGATGAAAAAATGTACATGCAATGAAAAGGTCATTGGTCTGACAATTCTATCATGCATTGTTTCTGTCACTAAGGCCATGTTTTCCAACCACTGACCTTCTCTGTCCAACTTTTGCATTTCAGTCACCAGTAATTATCAATACATCCTTATTGTTCACTCTATTTCAGATTGCAGACGCTGGTAAAAATCTTCCCTACTTTCATTTATGCCCTTAGTGGTGGATGCATAAATTTGAATAATAGTCATATTAACTGGCCTTCCTTATAGGTATATGGATATTATTCTATCCCTGACAGCGTTATACTTCAGGACAGATCTTGAGATGTCTTTTTTGATGATGAATGTAACCCCATTTCTCTTTAATCTGTCATTCCCAGCATAGTAGGCCATATGATTATCTGATTCAAAATGGCCCATGCCAGTTCATTTTAACTTACTGATGCCTAGAATGCCGAAATTTAGGCACTCCATTTCCCTTTTGACTATTTCTAATTTTCCTGGATTTATACTACGTACATTACATGTTCCAATTATTAATGGATATTTACAGTTGCTCCTTCTCATTTTGAGTTGTGCCACATCAGCGAATGGAGATTCCTCGGCTTTACTCCATTTCTGTCATTAAGGTAGGACTACTCTAGGAGGCAACTCTTCCCCATTTGGCTTTTGAGTGCCTTCCAACATGGGGGCTCATTTTGCAGTGCTATATCTGACAGTGTTTCTCTGTTATTCATAGGCTTTTCAGTGGCTAATTGTTTTAGGAGTGTGTTAGCCATGTCTTTCTCCCTAGTCAGTCTTAGTCTGGAAGTGCAGCTGAAACCTGTCCACCATGGCTGACCCTGCTGGTGTCTGTAATACTGGTAGCATAGCTTTCAGCATCACAGCAACATGCAGGCCCCCACAGTATGCAAGCTGACAGACCCAAGAGGGTAGGAGGTATTAGTAATAATTCATGAGTAATAATTTGGTGAAATAGGTATCATCCACTGCTATTGGGTGTGAATTAATATAAATTTTGAAAATTTTTTTGGCTATTATATTTGTGTGTGTGTGGTACTTGGGGGTTGAACCCAGGCCTTGGTGCTTACTTTGTGAGAGCTGCATCCTGAGCCCCCTTTCTGTTTGTTATCTTGAGACAGGTTCTTGCTAAGCTGCCTCTGGCCTCGAATTCAGAATCCTCCTGCCCCCACCTCCCAGGTCACTGTGCCACTGTGCCCAGCTGGCTATTACAAAATTGTCAATATGCACGCAATGCCCGATTCATTTTTTTCCATTTCTAGGAATTATTCTTAAAGAGATAGTCATGCAATTGTGCAAAGATATAAATACTAAGGTGTTCATCACAGCATTGTTTATAATAGTGAAAAATCAAAGAGAAATGTCTGCTAATGTGAACATTTATTTATGGGCAAAGTGGTTAAGTAGATTATGATAAACATATGGTGGAATATTCTGTAACAAATAAAAATAATATGAAACTATTTATTGCCATAATAAGATGTCCGTGACATATAAAGGAAATAGGTTATAAAACAAAAGCATAATCTTACAATTAGACATTAGGTTTATTAATATATTTATATCTCTATCTGAATATCTACACAATCTGATAAATATATATTATAAGGACTTCTGGGTTGACTACAAAGTTAGAACAATCTCTAATACCAACTTCAGTAATAGCATCAAATGCACATCATGGGGTTCACCAAACCATCCCTGGGTTCAGTAATTCACTAGAAGGATCCACAGAGCTCATTGGAAACTCTTATACTTCCCATTGCAGTTTACTACAGGGAAAGAATTCAAACTGAAATCAGTCAAGGGCAGAGGTGTTGCTCGGGCTCTGTCTGTACTGCCTGTGGCTGACCTCTGTTGCCTCTAGGCTCCTTAGGAGGTCTGGCTAAGACCTTTGGTCATCGGCTCCTCTGAAGGTCTGAACTGATACCCCCTGCTCCAAAGCCCCTGTGGTTAGTCACATTATTATTCTGTCCCCTGGCTAGAGCCCAAAGCAAACAAAACACTTCTATCAGGCAGGACATTCCAGGGGCTAGAATTCACAGCCCAGTAGCCCAGGGTAAAAATTGGACCTGTCTTTGGATAAGGTCACTTCCTTACTACACAATAGTGTCACCAAAATTTGTTGTTGTTGTTGTTGTTGTTAGGTGCCCTTGAGTCAGTATCAGACTTATAGCGACCCTCATAGGGTTTTCAATGGCTGAGTGCTTTGGGATTGCCTTGGGAGTGGATTGCCAGGTCCTTCTCCCATTTTTGCGGTGCTGGGAATTGAACTCAGGGCCTCAGAGACTGCAGCGCAGCACTCTACTCACTGAGCTAAATCCCAGCCCCCACCAAAATTTAAACAACAGTTATTTCTAGGTGGTAAAATTACATGGGACTTTGCTTTTGTTCTTCATACCATTTAGTTTTGTTTGAATTTTCTTTCGATTTGGGTATATAATCTTTTTAAAAATCAACAAGACTAAAAAAAATTTTTTAAAGATTAAAGTAAAAATTGTATCTCTGAATGGGGCAGGAGGACAGGAAAGCAATAAAAGAAAGTATAAGGAAGGACCATTAGATAAAACTACACAAATATCTACCCTTATTCAAAGACATGCTATGAAAACCAGTAAAAGATCATCAAAAAACCTAGGGGAAGGGCTAGCGGGTGTAGCTCAGTGGTAGAGCAGTTGCCTGGCATGTGTTGAGTACCTGGATTCAATCCATGGCACCACAAAAACAAAACAAAAAACCAAAAAGCAAACCTAAGGGAAACGTTTACAAATAGTCACAATAGTACACAATGTCACAAATAGTAAAAGTCACTAATATTATAACATTACAAATATAAAATAGCAAGAAAAAAAGGACTAACATTTCAATGGATGGTGAAAAACTAAATAACTCTGTAGTCTAGTTACCTATAAAGTATCAAAGCCAATTTCCTCAGTTTGCTATTATTCTGCAGCTACATAAGATGCCACCCTTGGGTAAAGGGTACATGGGATTCTTTGTTCCATTTTTGTGACTTCTTGTAAGTCTATAATTATTTCAAATTAAAATTGCTTTAAGAGAAAGAGCATGAACAGACAGCACATAACATAAAAGACACACAGCTAATGTGCAGGGGATTTTATTCAATTTTCTCAGTAGATGACAAATTGAAGTGAGATGCTGCCTTTTCCCCCTGCAAGGCTGTTTCCACCCCCAGTCCAGAGGAGCTGGGCACACCCAGGGTTCCACATTCAAGTTTACTCTCCTGGGTAATAGGGTGTTTTTGATGTTGGAGATGGGACCCTGGCCTTGTGTGTTACTAAGCACTTGTGTTCCCACTGAGTTACACCTCCAACACAAGCATTTGAATATGGCTTTAGGTGGTGCCTGCCCTGGAGTCCAGTTATGGCCAGAATATGGGGCCTTAAAACTCAGGAACATGTCTCACAATGACCCACACTGGCTCCGTGCCAAACTCAGAGTCCCACTCCTGCTTGTGCCCCCGCCATGCTCCTGCACAGTGGGCATTGTCACCACTTTGCAGAAGACTGGCTCACATAGCTGATGTATGTGTCCAGAAATGGAACCACTCTGTTTTCTTCATTTCCTTCAAAGTGGTGTAAGCCTGCCTGTGTTGGTCCCCAAGTGAATGACAAGACCTCAGGTCACTAGAGGTTACAGTCAGGGTAAAGGAATGGTCACCATAGTAGCTAGGCACACTTTGCCTAGTTTCCGTCCTCAGGGTGCCCTACTTTTTGGTGTTCATGGAAATATTTGTTCCCTGCTCTTTACACAAAGGGACAAACATAAATCCTCACAAATACGCTTGCACACCTGTGGGCATGTCTACACTTGGGGGCATGAACACAGCCACATATTCTTGCTCACCTTGTGGGAGGGCAGACCTGGACTGAGGACCTTGGAGCCCATGTTCTCGCTTTGATTCTACAGTCCTCAGAGCTGCAGCACTTTGACTGAATGTAAAAAAATAAGTAAAAATGCTAAATGGCCCCCCAGGAGGATGAATTTAGGGCACGGGAGAGGCGCCATGCCTGCAGGAGGCGCCTCTGCTTGGGAGGTGGCCATGAGGTGCCAGGCAGTTCCCGCACACCCATTGCCCTCCTCTTGCCCTGTGCTCTCGGTGGCTGCTCCCCACGTCCTGGCTCCTCAATGAGCCTTTGTCCCTCAGCAGCCTGTTAGTTTTGGCTCTAGCAGCCTGTGGGACCAGGCCCAGATCTCAAGACAAGCCAACAGAGATGATTCTTTGAAGAAAAAGAGTTGGAGTCCTGGAGGAGAGATGAGACTGATCGCTCATTAAAGACAGCCACTTAATAACTGTTACCCGCCTCTCTAGGTCTTCATGCAGAGCTGACTCATGCACAAGTTTTTATCTGTTTCTGTGGCTAGTTGCCTTCTCCAATTAACCAGAAACCCTGTAAGGTCTTGGACTGTGCCTGGAGATTTTTCCTTGTTTATTTTGAAAAAATAATAAATTTGTGTGTTATATTTAAACACCACAAAATAGTAAACAGTGAAAACTCCTTCTCATTAGACCCATAGTTCTCCAGGGAATTGCTGTGTCCATTCCCATCACCTGTTTCTTGCTTGCCTTCCTGAGACAGGCTGTCTCTCCTCCTTCCCCCTCTTCCTTCCTCCCTTCCTCCCTTCTTGTGAGCCTGTGTGTGTCTCCTTGTTAAAAATACAAATGAGGCTGGAGGTATAGTTCAACCGTAAAGTGCATGCTTGGCACTCAGGAGGCCCAGCGTTCCATCCTCAGCACAGCCAGGAAAAAAGTACAAATGGAAGCCAAACTGAATGTCTGATACCTTGTGTTTGCCACTTAACAATACCTCTTATAGATCTTGCCTATTTCTCAGCACCTATTAATTACCCCAGTGTTCCTCTGCTTGACTGTACCAGAGTGTTGTAACTGATGCCTTTGGTGAACTTGCCGTTGGTTTCCAGCCTCTTGCTGCCACAGTTGCTTCTTTTTCTCCTTTTCCTCCTCCCCCTGCTCCTCCACCTCCTCTTTTTTCTTTTTTGGTGGTGGGGAGTGCTGGGGATGGAACCCAGGGCCTCCCACATGCTAGGCTAGCACTCCACCAGTGCACTACCTCCCCAGCCCTGTGTCTTTCTATTTGTGTCTTTGTGCCCGTGTGCAAGTGAATCCTCCTAGAGGGATGGTGGGCCAGAGGACGTATGTTTAAAGCACCTGTAGACAGTGTTCGGCTTGCCCTCCGACAAGGCTCACGACTGTTTTTGCCCATCGTTGTTTCCCCAGTGCCCGCTCAGTGATGAGACCTCCCCTCCCTGTCGGAGTTTTGAACTGGTTAGGAAATTGTGTTCGTTACCCTTTCCTTGCTGATATAAAATACCTGAGAAAACAACTTAAGGGAAGCAGGACTGATTTTGGCACATGTTTTCAGAGGTTTGGAAGGGTGTGGTGGAGCAAAGTTTCTCACCTCATGGTGGCCAGGAAGCAGAGAGAGAGAGAGAGAGAGAGAGAGAGAGAGACAGGAAGGGCCAGAAACATGGTGTAGCTGTCTAGAGCGTGCCTCCAATTGACCTGCTTCCTCCAGCGAGGCCCCACCTCCACTTCCTAACAATGCCATCAGATTATGAATCCAACAGTGGATGAATCCACTGATAATGGCAGAGTCGTCATAATCCAGTCACTCACCCAAAGCCTCAGCTCCGAATACCACTGCATTAGGAACCACACCTTCAACACATGAACCTTTTTGGGGTGCATCTCATACCCCAACCATAACAGATATAAAACAAAGGAAACCCAGATGTGGTGGGGCACACCTGTAATCCCGGCCCTCAGGAGGCCAAGGCCAGAGGATCCAGGCAGGTTTGAGCCAAGCCTGATATACATAGCAAGCTCTTGGCCAGCCTGAGCTACACAGTGAGACCCAGTCTCAAAACAAAATAAAATAGTAGTAAGTAAGTAAGTAAAACAAAACAAAGGAGTTGGTTTGTGGCAACACTACTTACAATAGCCCAAAGGTAGAAATAGCCCAAGTGTCCACTGGTGGATGAACAGGTGAACAGAATGTGATCTGTTTGTATAGGAAGGAATGTGATTCACCCATAAAAAGGAATGAGGTTCTGAAACTGCTACAATTGTGGATAAACCTTGAAGACATGTTAAAAGTTAAAGGAAGCCAGACATACAGGGTCACGTACTGCGAGATTCTATTTGTATACAGGATCCAGAAGAGACACCCACAGAGATCGAAAGCAGCCTGGTGGTTGGCAGAGGCTAAGAGAAGAGGTGAAGGAGGAGACTGCTAATGGGTACAGTGGCCTCTGGAGTGATGAGAAAGGTTTTGAAACTGGACAGCGGTGACAGCTGCATGACATTGTGAATATGCCTAATGGCACAGAATCATACACGCAAAATGGCAAATTTTATGTTTTACCACAATAAAAATTAAAAGAGCTGACAAATGATGATAAAGATAGTACCTTTATTGTTGACCAGATGAGAATGGGGCTTGTGAGTGAACCCCAGACTGAGGTTCTGCCACCAGGCAGCTCACTTCCCCGAGGAGAGGAGGGGCAGGGCCCCAGCTCCAAGCCCACTTCACCTGCCTGCAGGCCAGTGCCGAGGAGGCAGTGCTGGGGGCACTTTGCTCTCGGGTATCCCTCTAGGAAGCATCAGAACGTGGAGAAACACTGCCCCAAGACAAACAAATATGTTAGAACAAACAAGTGAACGGACCTGGAGACCTGTAACGAGTGGCGTGGGCCCTCTGCCCGCTTCCTTGTGGAGAGAAGGCTTGACCAACAGCAAGGAGCTGATCCTCTCCAGGACCAGCACAGTCCCAAATCCCTAACTCACCTCTGCCCTCCCTCACTCACTGTCCTTCCTATTTCCCTACGTACCCAGCTTGGACTTTGCGAGGCTTGCCACTTACCTTCCTTCTGTTCCGAAGCAATCTCTTGCCAGACCGCTGAAGAATTCATGGCTTGCTAGCGACATCCACCAGAGTTTTGAGAGAGGCCTTTGTTGTACTGTGAATTTCCTGTTTCATGTCAAGAACCTGCCTTCTAGGAAGGGCAGCTGTGGCAGGGGCATGTGAAAACTTCATGGAAATGTTCAGCATTGGTTTCACGATGATTTAAAAGCCCCTCCCCTGTGCCAGGCGTTGTGCTGGCAGCCCTGAGGAGAGTCGAACCCAGGCCATAGCCTTCCCATGGGCTGGGTCGGGGAGGCTTAAGTTCATGGTAAGCACCATCAGGATCATCGCTTTGACAGAGCGGAGAGGCTTGGGAGGTGAACGCTGGAAGAGGACTTCCAGTATTGGCAGGGAGCCAGTGAGCTTGCAGAAAATTTTATCAGTGTTTCCGGTCATGCTTTGAAGGAAAACAGTTGTAGAGAGAAGCATCCTTGTCCATGACTCATGGAAGGTGAGACTTGCCTGGCCCAGGGTGGAGAGGGGAGGTCCAGCCAGAGAACCCTTCTGGGGACCCTGCTCTCAGGGTTCTGTCAGGGAGTGGCTGCCTTGTAGAGCCTTTAGAGCAGCTTCTGAGAGTTTTGTGGGACACTAGACTTGGTGAACCCCATGAAAAGGGCCCCTGTGGATGTCTGCATAGAGGTTGTCTCCTCTTTTCTCCTTAAAGGCCAAGAAGTTCATCGGGAAAGAAACCTACAGATACCTATCCAGCATTTGTCTAGGATGGCTTCTTTGTCTCTTGGCTTCTTTGCTGGGCTGGGGAATCATACTCTGGTCCTCATGAATGCTAGTGCTCGACCTCTGCGATACACCCCAGCCGTCTTTTTTGCCTCTTTGTAACCCTTGACATCATAGGTCAATGGATGTTGTTGCTTCAGATCTTCACTTGAACTTGCCGTGGTGGGCCAGCGGCCCATTTCCCCTATTCTGTCTGCAGGATAGTTAGCTTTAGCTTTTGCTTTTGCTTTGGGACTCATGTCTTTGTGTCTGTGGAGCGCCACCTGCTGGCTATGGGGTATTACAGAAAACTGGGGTGATAGCGGAAGTTCTTCATTTTCAGTTTTCAGCAAGCAAAGTGGTGTCATCTGCATAACGCAGGTTGTTAATGAGTCTTCCTCCAATCTTGATGCCGCGTTCTTCCTCATAAAGTCCAGCTTCTCGGATTATTTGCTCAGCGTATAAATTGAAGAGATAGGGTGAAAGTATACAGCCCTGACGCACACCTTTCTCAACTTTAAACCACTCAGTGTGTCCTTGTTCTATGCGAACAACTGCCTCCTGGTTCATGTACAGATTTCTCATGAGCACAATTAGGTGTTCTGGTATTCCCATTTTCCGAAGTGTTATCCATAATTTGTTGTGAAAATGAAGAGGATTTAAAACATTTACTGATGAAGATCAAAGATCATAGCCTTCAATATGGGTTATGACTAAACATCAACAAAACAAAAATCCTTATGACTGGGTCAGCACGCAACTTCACATTAAATGGAGAAAAGATTGAGGTTGTCCAAGATTTTACTTTGCTTGGCTCTATAATCAACACCCGTGGAAGCAGC
>VMDO01042832.1:0-10289 GCA_007922755.1 Pedetes capensis
TTACTTGTGATTATTTTCCTGACAGACTGCAAAATTCCATAAGGTAATACCCTCGGTCTCTTCCCCTAAATCCACATGGTTTAGGATCCTGCCTGGTTTGGAGTAGCTCCTCAGTTAAATACTGCGGACTGGATTATTGAACTGGAAGCCTCATCCTACTTCTCTTTTTTTACCATTTTACTGTAGAATGCATTTTAGAGTTCTTCAAAGGAAATTAGGGAGGGCTTCAGCAGCATCGTGGGAAGATCCAGCCCAAGGGAGTTTGGAAGGATGGGTATGAGATAGGACGGGTTTTCTCCTATGTCCCATTTAATGCTGACATTTCTTTTTCAGAGAACAACAAGAAGGAGACGGAGTCAGAAGAGGACATCTGGGTGAGCGGGGTAAAGTCTGGGTTTGAGAGACAGCTGGTCAGTGTTACCAGGTGATGCTTCGCTCAAACACTAGGAGGAGAGCTCCCTTTGGGTTTTAGGATGGAAGAACTGTCATCCTGGAGAAATTTTATGCTCTGGCCCAGGGGAAAGCTGGAAATACCCAGGAGCACTTTTTCTTGTCATTAAAACTTGGGGAGGCATGCTACCGGCATGTGGTGGATAGAGAACAGAGGACAATGCTCGGATGATATCTGGCAGCCAAGCATTTTCTAGCACCAGATGTCTATTGTTGTTGTTGTTAGGTGCTGTTGAGTCAGGTCCGACTCATAGCAACCCTATGTGTAACAGAACAAAACACTCTCTGATTTGTGGCAGGCACATGATCTTATTTATATTTAATTCCATTGTTACAGACACTGTGTCAATCCATCTAGTGGAGAGTTTTCCTTTTTTTTTCATTGACCTACCTCTCTCCCAAACACAGTGCCCTTCTCCATGGACTGGTACCTCCTGACACCATGTCCAAAATATGTAAGATGCAGTGTAGCCATCCTTGCTTCCAAGGAGCACTCTGGTTGCACTTCTTCTAGGACAGATTTGTTGGTTCTTTTAGCAGTCTGTGATATATTCAATAATCATCTCCAGCATCATCATTCAGAAGCATCAATTCTTCTCCTGTCTCCCTTGACCCATAGAGTAGTAACTTTGAGGTGGTTTCACAGTGCCCCAATTGCCATTCAAGGACATCAAGTTTCTAAAACTTCCTTCTTGTTCCGTGTCATAGCACATTAATACACATTGCTGATGCTCGGGCTTACCTAACGAAATGGTGCATATCCCTGCTTCACTTTCAATGCATCTGCTAACTGCCTTTATTTCTTTGAAAGGGAACTCTCAGTGAAAATGGAAGCAAGGAAGACTTTGCAAGTAAGGCTACCCAACTCCTTCAGCACGTGGAACTGTTAATATTGAATACAAGTTCTTCTTCTCCAACAAAGAGTGAAAATTCTAGGTTTAATATAGGTAAAGAAATCTTAAGTGACTTCCTTATGGACATGATTAGGCAATTTAGGACCTGTTCATAGTCAGGGCCTATGAAAGATGATATCTGTTAGCTTCTGGAATGAAAGACTTTCCACACAAACACTTTATTCAAGTAGAAATCCAAGGCATGTGTTTGTCACTTTTCATCAATGTGAAAAAATGCTTGGGAAAATCAGCTTGAGGGAGGAAGGATTTATAGAGGGTGCCAAAAACCGTATACACATTTTAAGAAAGGAATAAAAATGTATTAATATTGTAATAGTCAATATCTACATCAACATCCAAAAGTGAATATACGTCCCATTTATCATTTACAAGAGCATTTACAAGAGCATCATTTACAAGAGATGCTCAAAGTGGTTATAATAGCAGGAGAAGCTGGACTCGTTACAGTGTGAAGTCTCCCAGGTCTTCCCTTATGCATATTACACACAGTCAATCACGCACATTCATGGTAAGTTTGAGACGTGCGGTACTGGGTGACATGGATAAGGGAAGATCTGGGAGGCCCCGGATGCACACCGTTGTTAGGCGTACTGGAGCTTCTGTTGCATACTCACGCCTCCGTGGTCACTGTCCTTTCACACAGTCCTCAGATTTCAAATGCCTCTTCAAAATGGTCTCGTGCTTCTCAAACAACCATGGTGCTTCTGCCATCTGGCTGCTCTTCCTGCCCTTAGTGGCACTAGCATTCATTCGATTAATGCCATCCTTTGAGTGGATGTTACACTACATGTTGCTACCCTAGTCCAATTCACCTTTGGAAAGTAATACATAGATATCATCTGTGCACACACTTTTGGCACTCCCAGTATTTTGGTTCATAGTTCCGAATGGTTCAATCTGTGGTCATGTGTATCCATTGCTTCTGGGTCTGTGTGTGGAGAGACAGGACATCATGGTAGAGGAAAGGGGTCACCTCATGGTGGACACAAGGTAAAGATAGCATTAGAGGAATGGTCTGGGAAGAAAATACACCTTTCAAATGCTACCTCCAGTGTCCTATTTCTCCCAACTATTTCCCATTTTTTATTTTCCACCATCTCTTAATAATACTTTCAAAATTATGAATCTGATCAATGGATTAACTCAGTGGCTGTGTTAGAGCCTTGATGATCTACTTGCCTCTCACCAGCGCTGGAGGACCAGACCTAGAAAACATGAGTCTTTTGGGGAGACCTTTCATATCCAAATCATAGCAGAGACAGTGGGATGAGACAGCTGTCTTCCTGTTTCCAACTCCCTTTAGTACTGGGAAAAGTTATGTAAAAGTGTATTCCCAAAGTAGGGAGTTTATCAACAAGTTTCACAGTTATATAAAGCCAGTTCAGCAGGACTCACTTTCTTCATGTTTCCAGTCTATGAAAGCAGGAGGTGCCATGAGAAGACACTTTTGGAAGCTGGAAATAACACAATGGATATTGACTGTGCAGATATTTTCAAGGAAACAGAAAGAAGAGGTAATGGTTCTAAAGGACGAATTCTCTTGACTCCGAATTCTAGGCACTGTCTCGCTGCTAGATGAATGAGTCAACAGATAGGGAGTCACAAAAGTTTTCAAGTTTGGAAGACTCTATGTGAGATAATGAAACTATCATCCTTGACTGCTTAACAGGCAATTTGGGGGATGAAGTGGCAGGGAGAACCCATTCATAAGGAGCGTGCATGAGCAGGGGGGACTAAAAATACCCATGATTTACTTATAAAAATAGTGCATTTATGTTTACATGTTCAAGCTTCAGTCACCTGCACACTGGTCTCTGAGGCAATGCAGCTATGGAAACTTTCCCCCCCACTGATTGAAATGGGTTTTGAACTCATCAATTCTGATGTCTTTTAGTGCTTCTGTTGTTTTTATTTCACCTTCTCCACATTGGAAAAGTATTTCCCCTTGAAAACTTTTATCATCCAAGGGGAAATCACATGGGATAAGATCAGGTGACCAGGGAGGGTGTGACACCAGGGTCATGTGGTTTTTGGTCAAAAATTGCTGAAATTTGAGTGTGGTGTCGGCAAATGTATTGTTATGGTGGAGGAGCCAGTGACCTGTTGGTCATTACACAGGATGTTTCTTTTGCAAATCATGGTGCAGCCTTCTGAAAACTTCCAGAGAGGCATCAAGCAGGGTAACACAAGCCTGTAATCCTAGCAACTCAGGAAGGCAGAAACAGGAGAATAGCGAGTTTGAAAGTAGAGGCAGCCTGTGTAATTTAGCAAGACAGTCTCAAGATAAAAAATAAAAATGGGTTGTTGGTGCAGCCTAGTATTAGGGCATTTGTAAAGTAGGTACAAGGCCCTGGATTTAACCACTATGTACCCCACAAAAAACACCCCCAAACAAACAACAAAAACCAAAGCAAAGCAAAGCAAACCAACCAACCAACAAAACAAACAAGAAAAAAAAAAAAAACCCAGATAGTAACAATTTTAGTTGACTATTTGATCTGGAGGATGAAAATTCTCAGTGCACAATCTTGCTTACATCAAAGAAACAGATGGTCATTGTTTTATGTTCCTTTCCATTTTTTGGGGGGATTCCCTCCTGTCTTGCAACACACACTGGAGTCAGTACAGGGATCTGTTACTATGCTTTCAGACAGGAGGCAGGCTGATTCCTGTGCTGTTTTCATTTATTTGTCTGAAAAGATGACACCCAACAGTGGTGTAGGCTGGGATTTAGCTCAGTTGATAGAGCCCCACTCTGCAGTCTCTGAGGTGCATTTAACTTCTGAGAAGTAAATGATATTTTCATGACAAGGGGAAGGACAGGAGGAAGATAAGAGAGGGAAAATGAGAGAGAGAGGGAGGAAAAGGAGAAGGGGGAGAGATCAAGGGAGGGAGGGAGGAAGGAAGAGAAAGAGAGAGAGAGAGAGAGAGAGAGAGAGAGAGAGAGAGAGAGAGAGAGAGAATTAAAGAGAATGCGCCATTAGGCACACCTTTGTTCTAAATTAGATATCCCTGAGTAAGCTAAGGAGATATCTATCTATCTATCTATCTGCAGCTGTACCACTGTGGCATCTGATTCCATCAGATCTCAGAAGTGAAAAAGGGTTGGGCCTGGTTAGTACTTGGATGGGAGACCTCCTGGGAAAACCAGGTGCTGTAGGCTTGGGAGAAGGACCTGGCATCCCACTCCTGAAAAATCAACTTGCCATTGAAAACCCTAAAGTAGCAGAGAAACGCTGACAATACTGTTTCACCTCATGTATGTAGGGTCTCTATGAGTTGGATATTGACTTGAGGGCACCTAACAATGTCTATCTATCATCTATCTATGTATCTATGTATCTATCTATCTATCATCATCATCTATCTATCATCTGCCCATCTATTGTTGTTGTTATCTCCCCAAAGTATATATGGCCATAAAGTATATACATTTTAAGTATTAAAATTGTGATAGTATATACTAATAACAAAAGATGAATACAATTTACCTTTGACTTCTCCAGTCACAAGAGGTGCTCAAAGTGGTTACCATTGCAATTCAATCCACTTCAAAAAGTAATGCATTGATAACATCTCTTAAAATGTGTATACTTTTTTTGGCATCTCCAGTGCATCTCCCATTGATGGACATACTCTGCATATATATCTTTTATAATGTATCAGGAGTTAATATATATTCTGTACTCACACCACCTATAGTGTATTGGATGTGCAAAGTGAGGGATTTCTAAGGATAATTTTGGCAATACATTATGATGCCTCTATCACCCTAAATAACAGGCTGGGATTTAGCTCAGTTGGTAGAGCGCTGCTCTGCAGTCTTTGAGGTCCCAAGTTCAATTCCCAGCACCACAAGGATGGGAGAAGAATGGGAGAAGGATGGGAGAAGGTCATGGCAATCCACTCCTGAGGCAATCCCCAAACAATCAGCCATTGAAAACCCTATGAGGGTCGCTATGAGTCGGACATGACTCAATGGCACCTAACAATAACAACAATAACAATGACCCTAAATAAGTCACCAGTGTACCAATGCTTTAAACCTTGTGCAGTCTAGTGCAGGGCATGATGGGGAAAGCCTAGAATCCTAGCTCCTCAGGAGGCACAGGCAGGAGGATCATAAGTTTGAGGCAGCCTATGTAATTTGGTAATACTGTGTCTCAAGAAGTTAAAAATGGGCAGGTGGTGCAACTCAGCAGTAGAACAGTTGCAAAGCATGTGGGAGGCCCTGAGTTCAATGACCCAGTACTTGATAACAAACAGACAAACAAAAACTATGCACAGCCTCTAACCTTATTTTTTTTTTCCAGATGAGAGTGCAGTTGCCCTAATTACATATCGATCTCTTGGGAATTTTCTGGATGGATCATACTTTAGTAACAGAAAAGGGATGCAGGGAGTAAAACTGAGCTCTCTTGTTGTGAGTGGCACCATCGGTTCGAAAGTCAAAGTTGCCCTGTCTACGCCTGTGTTCCTGACTTTTAAACATACTCAGGTGAGCAGACCCTGGGGCTGATTCTCTGTGTAGTGCCTTAAAAGGGAAGAGTGTCTTATTAGCTTTCCAGAGGGGATCTGAATCCAACTGTGTTCATTCATAGAAATGAAAAGAAATGCTGAGCAACTTTGTTGTTGTTGTTAGGTGTTATTGAGTTGGTGTCCAACTTATAGCGACCCTATGTACAACAGGCAAGACTATTGTCAGTACTTCTCTTCTGTTCATAGGGTTTTCAATGGTGGATTGATTTTTGGGAGTGGGGTGCCAGGTCCTTCTCCCAAGCCTACAGCACCTGGTGTTCCCAGGCAGTCTCCCATCCAAGTACTAACCAGGCCTAACCCTGCTTAGCTTCTGAGATTTGACAGGATCGGAAGCCACAGTGATACATTTAGTGAGGTATTAACTCACATCTGTTAGGATGGATGTGATCACAAATTCTAAAGGTAGGTATTAATGAGGATGTGGGGAAAACAGAACTCTTGACCACTGTTGGGGGGAATGTAAATTAGTACAGCCATTGTGGAAAACAGTATGGAAGTGCCTTGAAAATACAAAAATACAATGATGATAAGATCAGCAATTTCACTACTCTATAAGTGCCCAAAGGGATTGATATTAGTGTCTTAAAGAGACATTTGCATCTCCATGTTCATTGCAACATTATTCACAATAGCCAAGATATGGGAAGAACCCATGTTTATCAACTGATTAATGGGTAAATAAAACATGGGAAAATAGAATAGAATATTATGCAGCCTTAAGAAGGAAAGGCAGCCTGTTATTAGGGACATGACTTAACCTGGAGGGAATTTTGTTAAAGTAAGCCAGATACAGAATGATAAACACTGTATGATCTCACTTATATGTGCAGTCTAACAAACGTCAAATTTATGGTAACACAGAGAATGGTGGTTACTAGGAAACAGGGCATGGGGGAAATAGGGAGATATTGGTCAAAGAGTAAAAATTTTAACTTACATGATAAATAGGTTCTGGAGAGCTAATGCACTCCATGGTCACTATAGTTTAAAATACTATTATATTGCATCTTTGAAATTTTCTAAGAGAATAGATCTCACAAAAAGAAAATAGGAGGCAACATGTGCTAATTAGCTTGATTAATAGCAGTCCTTTTATTATTCATATATATCAAAATCACATCACACACCTTAAATATTTACAATTTTTATTTGTAAATAAAACCTCAATAAAGTCGAAAAATAAAGAAATGCTGAGGCACCCACAGACTTCCATCATGGTAAGCTACCCTCATGCAGAAGCCTAAAGTGGAAGGATGGGCACTCTTTGGCCAGGGGGAGCTGGAGAAAGGAAGGAGGAAGGGATAGTTTTTTGCAGAGAGAGACAGCCTGGAGCAGAAACAGGATCTGGAAGAGGCCCTGAACACTGCTCTTTCCTCATCCAGTGGCCTTCTCTGGTTCTACCAGTGACAGGGTACTTGGGTGAAGCCGTTCATAAGGAGTCAATGCCTAGGGCACTATGATGGCCATTCAAGAGAGAAACAGGAGGAATACACCCCAGAGCAGACGTGGTAATGGGAATCGTCCTCCATAGATGTTTTCCCCATCTGACTTCTGACTCAGTGTGCCAGATTAACATACAAACCTGAAAATAGAAAGAGATCCATCTTCACACTCTTCTCCTTCCAGCTTGGTGGAGTGAGAGCGAGACATTTCTGTGTCTACTGGGAAGAATCAGAGGAAGGAGGCAGATGGTCAACAGACGGCTGCTCTCACGTGGGCAGCAATGACTCTTATACCACCTGCAAGTGCTACCATCTGTGTACCTTCGCTGTCCTCATGGCCCTGGCTCCCAAGGTACCAAGACTTATGGATCTCTTGCATGAAATCTCTTACCTCATCTTATACATATCTTAGAAAAAGACTCTAAAATAAGGAAGTAGCTTATCTGAGAGATGATTCTAAGAAATGTCCTTGGGGCTTGGGGGAGATGAAATGGGAAAGAATAGAAAGCAATGTGGAGAAATTTATCAAGCTCACTATGGTTTACCAGAGAAATGGACCCAGCAGCCCACTCCCAAAACAATGAGCCACTGAAGACCATATGAATAGCAGAAAAGAACTGTCAAATACAGTGCCGGAAAGTGAGCCCTCCCCACAGACTGCAAGGCATTCAAGAAATGACTGGGGAAGAATTGCCTCCTCCGGGTAGAGTTGACCTGGATGGGAATGGATTAAAGCCTCTGAGACCTCCTTTGGCTGCTATGGCAGGAGTCAAAATGAGAAGAAACAGTGGCTGCAACAATGGGCTCCAACATAAAAAGATCGTGTGCCTGGCATGGTGTTAGGGAATGTTTTGTTCTGCTGTGCATAGGGTTGCTCTGAGTTGGACCCAACTCTCAAGCACATAACACCACCAACAACATGGGTAACTGGAACTTATTTCTTTTGGGGGACTCTGGGAGTTAGTGCAGAATGCTCACTTCTGAGTCTTCCTGAGTGATGAAGGAGCTGAGGTATTTATACACCAACTATCTTTAGTCATTTATTTTCAGCTGCGTTCAGGAGATGTTAATGCTCTGACACTTCCCTAAGCATGGGTAGAGTGAAATCAAGCCAACAAAGGAAGCCCTCAGAATTTGGGAAGTTGGTTTAGCAGCTTTCTGTCATGGTAAGGCCCAAGAAGACCTGGTATTGAAAGTGATGTTACCCTGGGAAAGAGTTATATCCAAATGTTCTTGGTTAGATCTGAAGGTAGGCAACTAGCCATCACCAATGACGTGCATAGCCCTCCAGACTTGCCAGGTCTTAACTAAATCTAGGAAAATTTGGATTGAAAGAAATTTGTCTAACTTCCTTCTCTGTTTATTTTTCTTGTTTTTGCTAGGTGCCCTCAAGTTGGGTCTAACTCATAGTGACCTCATGTACAAAAGAATGAAACACTCCCTGACACGGTGCCATGCCCAGCACTATTGTCAGTGCTTCTCTGCTATTCCTAGGGTTTTCAATGGCTGATTGTTTTGGGAGTGGGCTGCTGTGTCCTTCTCCCAAGCCTACAGCACCTGGTGTTTCCAGGCAGTCTCCTATTCAAGGACTAACCAGGCCCTACCCTGCTTAGCTTCTGAGATCAGACAGGGTCGGATGCCAGGGTGGTATGGCTGTAGACTATTCTATTTTCAGCTCTTGTTTATTAAATATTCAACTTTACAATGACCACTATGTTGTGTGTTTCACATGCATGGCCTCATGTTATCCATTTAATTGCCAAATATTTATTGAGTGCGTATTATATGCCCAGCCTTGATCTAGACATCAAGAGCCCAGTAAAGAATAAGACTAGTAAAAGAATTCCAGCCTTCATGGAGATGATGTTCCTGCTAAATTCAATGCAGAGTTGGAAATTACAATGTGCCTCCTCTTTGATGGCTTTTAGGAAGACCGTATGCTGATTGTGATCACTTATGCGGGACTGAGCCTCTCCCTGCTCTGCCTCCTGATGGCAGCCCTCACCTTCCTCCTGTGCAAGCCCATCCAGAACACAGGCACCACATTGCACCTGCAGCTCTCTCTCTGCCTCTTCCTGGCCCATCTTCTTTTCCTCACAGGCATCAACAGAACTGAACCTGAGGTAGGTGATTTAATCAAGTCACCTCATTGTCACAATCAAATATGGTCATCTTGTCCTAAGAGATAATGGATAGAGAGGCTTTGATCAACAGTGATTAGAGTCCCTATTTTTAGGTCTCCTCCTGTATAACTTTAAGTGAGACCATTAACATGTAGATGGAATCCCGAACCCTTGTGATATCACATAAAAGAATTTAAGGTACACACACACACAGCAGCAAAAGTAAAGTTTATTACAGAAAAAGAACGAAAGAAAGATACACCTTCAGAGGGAAAGTGGGCTTCTGAGAGAGGAGGGAGAAAAGTGTCCATGGGTTGGGTTTCTGTTATTGTATTCCTTATGGCTTGTCATCTAAGTTCAGCCCTTGCAGGGCAGTTTTACTTTCTGATTGGCAGCTCCTGGAATTTTACAACTTTTAACCCACTGAACATGCACTGTTGTTGTTAGGTACTGCTGAGTCATGTCCAACTCATAGCGACCCAGTGTACAACAGAACAAAACACTCCCCAACACTGTCATGCCTGTCACTATGTCAGTGATTCTGTGCTATTCATGGGGTTTTCAATGGCTGACTGTTTTTGAGGGTGAGCTTCCAGGTCCATCTCCCATTTTTGCCTTGCCAGGGATCAAACCTAGGGCCTCAGAGTGCAGACTAGCACTCTACCAAATGAGCTAAACCCCATCCCCAGAGTGCCATTAGGCATGTTTATATGGACCATACTAGGAAGTGGTGCATATCACTTCCTTCCATATTCTATTGGGTAGAGCCCAGTCACATGGTCACAGCTAACTGCAAGGGATACTGGGAAATGTAGTTCTTG
>VMDO01042833.1:0-10288 GCA_007922755.1 Pedetes capensis
TTTCATAATGACAGCTTTCCCAAAACTTTGGACATTTGGTGATCCTTGATGATCCACTTATATTTAAAAGCAAGGTAAGAAGTAGTTGATTAGAAGCGCTTTGTCCATGGGTGAGCCTTGTATTATGAATGGAAGTCACAATTTAGTGAAATGATCAGACAAATTTTTTCATGGGAAACCCCAAAATGTCAGTATTTATAGATCTTTCTAAGAAAGTTCAGTCTCATCAGCAAACAATATACCAATCACTTGTCTGTAGTGTATGAGGCTGGCTGCCTTTGTTCCTATATTGAGTAAAATAGGCAGGAGTTTCACCTTTACCACACAGACTTTCACTCAAACCCCTTTCATGATGTCTTCTCTACTCCTGTTGTTGTTGGGTGCTATTGAGTTGGATCTCTGATTCATAGCGACCCTATGTACAACAGAACAAAACACTACCCAACACTGTGCCATACACACGATCTTTTTATGCTTGAGTCCACTGTTGCAGTCACTGCGTTTCTTCTCGTTTTGAGTAGTGCCACATCAGCAAAAGGAGGTCTCATTCTCATCACTAAGGCTGACTCTACTTTGAGGAAGCAACTCTTCCCCAGTCATTTCTTGAATTCCTTCCAGCTTGGGGGGGCTCATTTTCCAGCACTATATTTGACAGTGCTTCTCTGATATTTATAAGGTTTTCAATGGCTAATTGTTTCAGGGGGCTGGGATTTAGCTCAGTTGGTAGAGCACTGTGCTGCAGTTTCTGAGGTCCCAAGTTCAATCCCCAGCACTGCAAAAATGGGAGAAGGACCTGGCAATCCCGAAACAGTCAGCTATTGAAAACCCTATGAGGGTTGCTAAGAGTCGGATACCAACTCCACGGCACCTAACAACAACAATTGTTTCAGGAGTGGGATGCTCGCTCCTTCTCCCTAGTCTGTCTTAATCTGCAAACTCAGCTGAAGCCTGCTCACCATAGGTAGCCCTGCAGGCATCTTAAATACCAGTAATATAGCTTTCAGCACCTCTGCAACACACAAATCCCCACAGTACAACAAGCTGACAGCCACATGGGGGTTCTCATTCCTGTTCTCCCTTCATGTGTTGTATAGCTGAGCCCAGAATCTCTCTGGTTCAAATAACCCTGAAAATATATTACCTATCCCATGTGGGAGGGCCTGGGATTTAGCTCAGTTGATAGAGTGCTGTTCTGCATGCTCTGAGGCTCTAGGTTCAATACCCAGCACCAAATAAAATGAGAGAAGGACTTTGCGGCCCACTCCTGAAATAATTGGCATCTAACAACAAACAATAACATCCCTTGTGGGAGTAGGGAAGGGCATGAATGGTGATTTAGCAATCTAATCATTTCTGCTTTCATTTTTTCCCAGTACTTGGACTTTGAACCCAGGGCCTTGCACATGCTAGGCATGTGCTCTACCACTGAACTGCACCCTGAGCTTCTTTTCTATTTTTTATCTTGAGACAGATCTTGCTAAGTTGCACAGGCTGCCTGTAGCTTCAAATTCATGATTCTCCTGTCTCCACTGTTAGAATCCCCAGGGGGATAGAGAGTACCCCAAACATGGCCAGTCCCAGGAGCTCATCTAGGCCACTTGGAGGACCAACCCCTCTCCTCTGGGGCCAATGACCATTACCCCATATCTGGGTCATTTGCTCCCATTAAATCCTATGGGGTAAGATAGCAATGGATCACCTCTGCCATATATCTGGGTATCTCACTCTTCCCCCTCTAATTGAGTGGGCCAAGATGGCACCTGGGGTATGGTAGCATCTAAAGCCCCCCTGGTGCCCGACTGGTCATTTCTGATCCAACCCTGTTCCCCTGATTGGCTGGCTATCAGGCCATATCAACTTCGGAGCTCAGAGTTCAGCAGCCTTTCTTAACACCATCCAAGAGAAGTTCACCAGGTCCTTGTGATTTCTTAAGGGCCCAAGGCCCATTTACTTGTTTGCCTAGTCTAGCTTTCAGCCTTCCTCTGACCTGCCTTCATCATACTTCAACCTGCCTGCCACCTCTATCCAACCCGGATTTCTACCACACTGGATATCCTACACGGACCTACAGCTTCAAGAAGCTAGACTCCAAGGGACAAGCCTCCGAAAGTCAAGCACCGGGACCCCAAAGTGGCGAAGCCTGCGAGCCAGAAGAGCAATGACACCTGGGAGTCTCTGCCCCAGCAGCAGAGATAGCAGCTGAGTGCTTCCCTTCTCCAACTCCCCTTTCTCCTCTCCCTAATCCTCCATTCCTTTCCCCTCCTTTGTAAATAAACCCCTGTCCTTCTATCCTGTGTGTGACACTCTGTTCTTTGGCCACAGCCTCACCACTGAGTGCAGCATCGGGGCACCCACCTCTCGCTTCCACCCACAATGCAGAGAGAGAGAAACCCCAGAAAGAACCCGACATCCACCTCTTGAGTCACTGTGATTAACAGGTGTGCGGCACTATAGCACCCTGCCTTTCCAGCTCTTTTTTACTCCCCTGCCTCATTCTTATTACATGTGATGTGTAGCGCCTCTAATTCAAAGCCTTTTTGGAGCACTTCAAGGTGAACTAACTATATCCCATCACTGTGTTAAATTACCCATTCCTTTTTTCCATGTACATTTGGCTTGAGGTTATGAGGTTCTTCTCATTTTATTACTGGTGGAATTTGTGTTTTTCTTTTGTTTTATTCTTAGAGAAATTTTTTTAAGAGAAGAGGGTGGAAATTACTGTACTCCATTATGTTAGCATCATATGTCCCTCCTAATTTTATAGATTCAGAACAAAGTCCATGGGAGATAAAATGACTTTCCTTCTGTTAGTCTCACTGATGTCATCACTCTGATTAGAAATAAATCATTTAACTATTAATCCCATGCAATTGTTAGCACACTACACTGAAATAGACTCCATTAGGTGGAATTTACTACAGGATTGCTTTCTTTTCTGATTAAATACACATTTATCTGGGGCTGCGATTTAGCTCAGTGGGTACAGCACCAATCTGCAGTCTCTGAGGTCCTGAGTTCAGTTCCCAGAACTGCAAATATGAGAGAAGGACATGGCAATCCACTCCCAAGGCAATCCCAAAAACAATCAGCCATTGAAAACCCTATGAAGGTCCCTATGAGTCAGACATGACTCGATGGCACTTAACAACAACAACAACAACAACAACAACACATTGATCTACTATAGCCATTTTTAACAAAGTTACTAATGACCTCCACGTTGCCAAATCAAATAGTCAATTACTAGTGCTCATTTATTCAACTCACCAGCAACATTTACAGTATTGATCATGCCTTCTTCCTTGATAGACCTTTGCTCATTTGGCTTCTAGAACACTATTCTTAGTTTTGCACCTACATCATTGCTTCCTCATTTTCTATCCTTTGCCTCTTCGTAATTTACTGAACCTCTAAACATTGGGGCATCTCAAAACTATTTTCAGATCACTATTCTCCGTGAGCTTTCATTTCATAGGGAACTTGATTTGTCCTATTACCTTCAATGCTATGATAGTTTTATACATCAACTTGGCTGGATCATGGGTTACCCAGATATCAAGTTAACCTATTATTTCTGGATGTGTCTGTGAGGATGTTTCTGGGTAATAGTAGCATTTGAATCAGTATATTCGGTAAAGTAGATGTCCCTCTTCAATGTAGGTGGGCATCATTCAATCCATTAAGGTCCTGGATCATGAGTCTGCTTTTTAAGACCTTTTTCTTTTTCTTTAGATCAAACATGCCAAATGTCAAAACATGCCAAAAATGCAATATTTTGGTGATATATATCACTAAACCCCAATATCAATAACTTATAATAACAATAGTGGAAAAGAGATAACAAGGAAGTCTAAAGGAAAGGTGTTAGCTGAAACCCTCAGAATAAGCAGAGTTTGACAATATTGAAGGCATACAAAATTTCTACCATAGGACACTGCCACAGTCAACAAAGTGCTCTATACTATAGATGTCAGTCAGTATCTTTCTACAGTTGTTACAAGGGTCCATCTGCATTGCTGTCTTCAGTTGTGATATGCAAAGAGGTTGTAAGTCATCCCTCCTGGTCTTATACAAGAAAAAGAAGACAAACTGAAAACCAACTGCTTTTCGTGGACTTAGCAAGGAACTGAGATTTTTTTTTTTTTTTCGGTACTGGGGGTTGAACCCAGGGCCTTGCGTCTGCATGCTCTGCAAGTGCTGGACCACTGAGCTGTGCCCCCAGCCCATTTTTTACTGTTTGAGACAGGGTCCCACTAAGTTACGCAGACTGCCTCTGGTCTCGAACTTGCGATCCTCCTGCCTCCACCTCCCAGGCTGCTGGAATCACAGGCGTGCACCACCACGCCCAGCTGGAACTGAGATTTTTAAAATCTGGACAGACAGATGCATCCAAAAAAACACAGTTGAAATCTGCTTACCTATAGCAGAAGCTGCCAGAGCCATAAACTGTGAGCAACATTCAACTGATAATTTTGACAAATTGCTAGGTGAGTGTGAAATAGAATAAGAAGGGCTACAGTTCTAGTGACATGGGATGCTAGGAGGAGGAAAGGGAATAAAAGGGCCTTCTGCAGCCATCTGCTTCATAGGTACCATTTGAGATATATGTATCAATTTGTCAGCTTCTTCTGAAACAAATGGCATGATCAGTGGTCAGTAATACCATGATAAATAACACCCTTTACAATTGTAGATGGCAAGTGCCTCTCATGTCCAGATCTGGTAAGGGAAGACTTCCTTTGAGACCAGAACCCTTCTGTTTTAAAGAAAATAATCCTGTTTTACAATGTAAAAAGGCCAATCTAAAACCAAAATGGAGGCAGATTTCGGGTGTTTAATGGAAAATCCCCCCAGCATCTTTCAAGCCTGGCCACCTATTGCCTTTCAGTAAATAATAAAATCCACAGGCTACAGAGTAACTTTTAGTTGACCACAAAGTTAAAGGGTAAACCGATGATAGTAAATGAAGTTGTTATTCCTTCCTATCACAGGCACATCCTGAGTCAAAGGCCATACAGAGTAGCTCTTAGCTCACTAAAACAAAAATTAAAACTAATAATAATAAGGTTATTTCCTCCTCACCAGCCTGAGAAAGGTTGAGTGTTAGTTTCATGTCTAGAAACCACATAACACTGGGCAGGCCACTGCTTTGCTCTCACTTCAATACAAACCCAAGGGACAAAGACTCTGTGCCCCAGTCTCTCCATGTGCCCGCCTTGTCTCTCCAAGGGGAATATTTATACTTGTTATTAAAGCTTATTTTACCCTTTTCCTGGTCTCTTCCTCTTTTTTCCTCTGGGTGACTGTTCTAATCTCAGTTCTTTCTGCCTAAGGACCAAGGTTTCCTTCTAGGTTTCTCCAGTTCCTTGGTTACAGGCCACCTGCTTTCTGACTTCTAACAGAGAAAGCACAATTTTCTCTCTACACTGCTTTCATCCCCTACCCCAACGCACATATACACCTTTACCCTGACATTCAGAACATTCTCCCTTTCTAACTCCAATAAATTGTCCTTAAGTTCCCTTTTGGGTCCATTTTTAAATTCTATGGACAAGATCAAGGACCCTGAAGAGGGAGCTTTGTGCCCCATGGTGACATACATATGTGGATTTTACCTCCAGAAACTCCATCAGGTTCTCACAGTGAAGATATTTAAGAAAGATCCCCTTTAGGCTCTGGCAAAGCAAGAATAATCATGCTAAAATAAACCCGAGCTGGGATTTAGCTCAGTTGGTAGAGAGCTGCGCTGCAGCCTCTGAGGTCCTGAGTTCAATTCCCAGCACCGCAAACATGGGAGAAGGACCTGGCAATCCACTCCCAACGCAATCCCAAAACAGTCAGCCATAGAAAACCCTCTGAGGGTTGCTATGAGTCGGAGACCGACTCGATGGCACCTAACAACAACAACAAAATAAACCCACAACCTTTTCCATAACAAATGCCTATTCCCTGAAGTAAAGAAGACTTTCACAATGTTTTATCTTATCTGATGATTCTTCTCACTCCAGGCCCTTCAAGCCTTCCTTTCTCACCTAAATGTAGTCAACAAATACCAGGTCTTCCAGGAAACAGGTTGTGAAGGAGTAGGGAATAATTGGTAAGGTGGGAGAAGGGGGCATCATACAGGGGGAAAATTGGTGAAGGACACATCCCTGAGTCACAAGTCGCTGAAAGACAGAGATTTAAATGGAAGAATACGGAAAGCTCCATTTCCTCTCTACCTTACCAGCACCCAAACAGGGCTCCACTAGAATAACTATCTCAGTCCTCATCATTTGATACAATTGTTTAGTTTCAACAAAATAATTATAAGGCATGTTAATAAAGGGAAAAAATCATATCCTGAAGAAACAAAGTAAGCATTAAAAAACAGTAAGATATGGTACAGATATCAGAACCATCCAAATGGGATTTTTAAAAAATATATATGATTATTATACAAAGGGATATAATGAAAAAAGATGACAACATGTAAGAACAGATGGGTAATGTATGCAGAGAGGGGAAACCCTAAGAAAGAACTAAAGGAAAATGCTGGAAATCATAAATGCTGAAACAGAAATGAAGGATGCCCTTGGTTGGAGACATAAGAAGATTTAACATCACAAAGGAAAAGATCAGTGAGCTTGAAAACAGGCCAATAGAAACTACCTAAACTGAAAATAAAGAGGAAAAAATAATTTTTTAAAAAACCAGACCATCCAAGAACTGTAGGACAATATCAAAAGGTGTAATATTTATGCAACTGAAATACTAGAAGGAAAAGAAAAAGAAAAATGGACATAAATGTTTGAAGTACTAGCTGAAAATATTCAAAAATGACAGAAATCAAGCTATAGAAAACTCAGAACAAAGAAAATTAATATCAAAAATAAAATAAAAACAAAAAAGAAATCCTTTCCATCTAGGCATATAATATTCAAACTGTAAAAAGAAAAGAAAGGAAAGAAGAAAAAGAAAATGACAATGAGAAAATATTGAGAAAATCTGGAGGAAACAAAGCATGAACTAGGCATGGTGGTACATGCCTGTAATCACAGCATTCAGGAAGCTGAGGCAGGAGAATTGCAACTTTGAGGGCAGTGTGGGCTAGATAGTGGGATCCAGTCTCTCATATAAACAAAAATGGAAGAATTCATCAGCAGTAGATCTGTCTTGCATGAATTAGAAAAATAAATTATTTGGACAAAATTAAAATTACCTATCAAAAAATCAGATCTATACGAAGAAAAGAGGAATATCAGCAAAGAATAAATAAAGGTAGAATAAAATCATTTTTCTTATTTTTAACTGCTCTAAAATATAGCTTTGGGCTTAAACATAAATAGTTTGGGGCCTAAACTTAAATAAAATCATGTGCCTGGCAGAGAATCATCAGGGAGTTTCATTGTGCTGTACATACGGTTGCTATGAGTCAGACCCGACTCCATGTCACCTAACAGCAAGAACAAAAAATAGCTATTTTCCCCCTTCATTGGTAAATGTTGGTGGGGTACAGAGTAATACAGCATTTGCTTTTCCCATTATGGAACTATTAAACCACTTTTGCTTATACTTTTATCAACTTATGAGGTTTATGGAACCTTTTGCTAATATGTAGTAAAACTCATATGTGCTGGGCGTGGTAGCACACACCTGTAATCCCAGCAGCTGGGGAGGCAGAGGTGGGAGGATCGCAAGTTCAAGACCAGAGACAGTCTGCATAACTTAGCAAGACCCTGTCTCAAAAAAGTAAAAAAAAAAAAAAATGGACTGGGGGCGCAGCTCAGTGGTTCAGCACTTGCAAACCACGCAGGCACATGGCCCTGGGTTCAACCCCCAGTACCGCAAAAAAAAAAAACAAAAAAAACAAAAAAAAAAACCTCATATGTATATTTGGATTATGTTCCCCTATTTTTCCTAAGTACTCATGAAGTTGCATCATTTATACTGAGATGATCCTTTCCTCTTTATCCCTCTACATTATTTCTCCTCCCCATCCCATCTTCTACAATCTTCACTTCCCCTTACTAGTTTCCTCCCTCCTTCTTTGTACTCTTTATATTATCCCTTCTTTACTAAGTTTAACTGTGCATTTTTATATAAAACAGCTATTTTTAAGGGAGTAATGGTAACAATATATTTGTGATTATAACATTTAGATAAATGAAACGAATGACAGCAGTGTCACAGAGACAGAAAAGAGGAATTGGAAAACCTCTGTTATAATGTACTATACTACACATAGAGAGGATTATTGTTATTTGAAGGTAAATTTGTATTAGTTAAAAAGTATGTTGAAATTCCAGAGAAAAGAATAAAGATTTAAAAAATAAAAATGTAAGCATGCTCCCAGTACTTGGGAGGCTAAGGAGGATTGTGAGTTTAAGGCCAGCTTGAGCTACATTGTGTGACCCTGTCCCCCCAAAAGAGAGAGAGAAAGAGCAGTATTTGAATTTCTTGCAGAGAATTATGATTGCTGTGCTAAGAAAGGAAACAAAATGGAACCACACAAAATTCTCAACTAAACTAGAAAAGTCATAAAAAGGGAGAGGGAAAATTAAAGAATAAATGCAATGACAAGAAAACAGGTACAAAGTAGGCACAATATTAATCTAAATCACATGTATGTAGAACAGTTAAAAGACAGGCATTTTAGAGAAGATTTTTAAATGGCCCAATTATGTTGCCTGCAAGAAACATTCTTTAAATATAAAAAGATTTAGTGTTTAAAAGGAAAAAGGGATAGAGAAAAATTATAGCATGCTAACTATAATCAAACAACAACTGTAATCAAAAGAACACTAGAGTAGCTATATTAATTTCAGATGAAGCAGACTTCAAAAAACTAAACTCACTAGGAATACGCAGGGTGTAATAGAATGCTAAAGGAATCAATTCTCCAAGAAGACATAGCAATCCTTAGCATGTATTTACCTAGCAACAAAATATCAAAATTATGAGGCCAAAATTGATACAAGTAAAAAGTAGACAAATCTATGTGATTGGAGAGTTAAATATCTTTATGTTAGTAATTGATAAATCAAGCAGGCAGAAAATCAGTAAGAACATAGATGACTTGGATACCACTTTTAAGAAACTTGGTCTAATTGACACTTATAGAATACTATTTTCAACAGCAGCAGAATACACATTCTCCTCGAGCTTGCAGATATTCCATATTTTGGGTCATAAAACCTACCTTCACAACTTTTAAAAGAAGTCAAATCATACAAAGTATGTTTTCAGATATAATGAAACAAGAAATCAATAACAGAAAGTTAGCTGGAACCAGGCATTGTGGCACACATCTGTAATACCAGAAACTCAGGAGGTAGAGGCAGGAGATTGTGAGTTCAAGACCAGAAGCAACTTGCTTCTGGTCTTTGTCTCAAAATAAAAAATGAAAAAAGGAGCCTAGGGTGTGGCTCAGAGGGGACTTGTCTAGCATGTATGATGCCCTGGGTTCAAACCCCTAGTACTGCCCTCCAGCCAAAAGAAAAAGAAAGAAAAGAAAAGAAAGGAAAAGAAAAGAAAAGAAAGAAGAAAAATAGCTGGAGGATCCTCAAAATATTTGGAGACTAAGAAGACTTCTAAATAACAGATCAATGAAGTCAATGACAGAATCTCAACAATATGTTGCTGTTGTTGTTGTTAGATGCCGTCGAGTCGGTATCCGACTCATAGCGACCCTCCGTACAACAGGGGAAACACTATTGTCAGTGCTTCTCTGCTGTGCATAGGGTTTTCAATGGCAGATTGATTTTTGGGAGGGGGTTGCCAGGTCCTTCTCCCAAGCCTACAGCTTCTGGTGTTCCCAGGCGGTCTCCCATCCAGGTACTAACCAGGCCCAACCCTTCTTAGCTTCCGAGATCTGACGGGATCGGATGCTACAAGGCTACAGCCGCAGGCCTCAAGAATATAATATAATATAAAAATATTTTGAACTAAATGAAACATACTTTGTCAAAATGTGTAAGATGCAGCAAAAGCAATCCTTACAAGAAAATTAGAAAAGAAGTATAAAATGAATAAGCTAAGTTTAAAATTTAGAAAACAAGATAATGGTGAGCAATTTAAGTCTAAAGTAAACACAAGAAAAGAAATATTTAAAATAAAGCAAAAAGTCAATGGGATTGAAACCATGAAACAAGAGAGAAAATCAATGAATTCAAAAGGTAGTCTTTGTAAACATTGGTAAAATTGTTCAACTTCTAATCATCCCAATAAATAAAAGAAGATAGAACACACAAACTACCAACACCAGAAATGAAACAGAGCTTGTCATCGCTGAATACTTGGACACTAA
>VMDO01042834.1:0-10284 GCA_007922755.1 Pedetes capensis
ATTTTTGTGCCAGTACCAAGCTGTTTTTGCAACCACTGCCTTGTAGTAAGTTTGAAGTCAGGGATTGTGATTCCCCCTGCATTAGATTTGCAGCTTAAAAGTGTTTTGGCTATACGTGGTCTTTTGTGGTTCCATATGAATTTTTGGATCATTTTTTCTATTTCTGTAAAGTCAGTCAGTGGAATTTTAATGGGTATTGCATTAAATCTATAGATTGCTTTTGGTAGGAAAGCCATTTTTACAATATTAATTCTCCCTATCCAGGAGTAGGGGAGGTCTTTCCATTTTTTAGTGTCCTCTGCTATTTCTTTCTTTAATGTTTTGAAATTTTCCTTGTACAGGTCTGAAGGGTCTTTGGTTAGATTGATTCCAAGGTATTTAATTTTCTGGTGGGTTATCATGAATGGAATCTTTCCTGAAATTTCCTTCTCTTTCTCTTTGGAATTGGTGTAAAGAAAAGCTATTGATTTTTCTATGTTAATTTTGTAGTCTGCAACTTTGCTGAAGGAGTTAATTAGTCAATCAATATGTTTTTCATTGTTAATCATCCCTTTGACTAGAGGAGACATTATGAAGGTATAATCGTATCTCATTGTTTGTAGATCCCCTGTAACCTCCTTTATCCTGATCTATCAGGTAGCTTTTAGGTCTTCCCTCCCAAGTATCAGAACAGAAAAGATTTTGTAAACATAAATCTTTACAGTTGTTCTAGTTTGTATGGGATCAAGGTGGAGGAGAAATGAGAAAGAAAAATTTAGAAAACTTCTTAGGAGGCAAGAGACTACCAAAATTCACAATCAATACGTTTTATCTCCTTTACCTAATCCTTCTAATCTACAGAAGGAATATTCTTGTTCATAGTTACAGGATCTGCCTATTTCAAGTTCATTTTCTGTAGGCCTCTGTTCATCATAGGTCAACAATCAACTGTAATGGAGAACTGGCTGAAGTTAACTCCAACCACACATCAGCTTCATGCACCTCACAAAAGAAATACTGTCTAAATAGCTCCTGTTTATGTGCAGTGTGTGTGTGTGTGTGTGTGTGTGTGTGAGAGAGAGAGAGAGAGAGAGAGAGAGGAAGAGAGAGTGAGAGGGAAGGGAGAGAGAGGAGAGGAGGAAGAAACAGAATTATTCATTTTTTAATTAACAAAATATAGAAGACATTATATAAAGAAAAACATCAAAATATGTTTAAAATTTATGTTTGCAGTATCTTTCACAACTACTATGTCTTTCTTAAATAATCAGGGAAATTTTATTTTTATAAAGTAAAAAGAAGAGAACACTTTAAGAAATTGTAGATTGGGAACCTAGATTTCTAGTTGTTTTCCATCAAACTATCCCTACACACAAAATATTTATAAACTCCTGGGGAACAATCAACTAAAGACTGCCACTGGTCAAGCAATTACTTCCAATCTCCTGTGTCAGGGGACTCCCCAGACTGGCAGCAACTAGTTAGGAATGGTTATCAATGTGACTTCCCAGACTAAGTGAGTGTCTGAGGTGTGCTGCATGAATTTCTCCACTCAGGCTATCATTTTACTTAAGGGTATTTGAAAGAGTGTACTATGTATATAGGCCTGCAGCTGTAGCCCTGTGGCATCCGATCCCATCAGATCTCGGAAGCTAAGCAGGGTCAGGCCTGTTTAGTACCTGGATGGGAGACCGCCTGGGAACACCAGAAGTTGTAGGCTTGGGAGAAGGACCTGGCAACCCCCTCCCAAAAATCAATCTGCCATTGAAAACCCTATGAACAGCAGAGAAGCACTGACAATAGTGTTTCACCTGTTGTACACAGGGTCGCTATGAGTCGGATACCGACTCGACGGCACCTAACAACAATAACAACTATGTATATAACAGAAAGCAAACATATTGTATCAACACGTTCAAGTGACAGCTGCCTCTGATATGAGCATTTTCATATATACTTATTTCATTCAGATTTGGCACGAATTGACTAATATAAACATCAGCACACTGCAAGGCTTCAGTTGGTTAGGCGGCCCTCCAGGCTTGGAGCGAAAAACTCTTACAAACACGCCTGGGATCGCTGTCTTAAAAATAATCTGGGAAGCCAAGTACCTCATCCTGTCATTGCAAGAAGGCTTCCAGCTCCAGGGCCACAATTCGAGACATGACTGTTTCTGTCCTCAAGACACATCCCTGTGGTTTGGTCAGAAAACTCCTTCAGTGCACATGGGACAAAGTGAAAGCCTGAAGTTTTACTGGTTGGGGAATCAAACTGATCAACCTAAAAGGAAAATTTGTGCTCAGTCTCAGTGTCCACTCCCTGGCTTTTTGCAACCTGAAGACATTTTCCAAAATGCCCGTATATGGACAGACTCAGTCCCAACAGACATGTTAGTGTTACCAAGTAATCCCAAACTAAGCCACGGTTTGCATTTCATTGCTTAATTTGTAAATTGATGAAAATTTGAAGACTTTTGTGCCAAGCCAATGAGTGATTTTCTGTATTTTACTTTCATCTTTCCTTATTGTTTGACCTTTTATTTTGGAACATTGACTGTTTTCTGCCATTTGCTTAATGATTTTGATGTCATCCCTTTGGGCATCAGATTGGAGTAATAAAAGGAACAAAAAGTCACATTGCTCTATTTCTACTGCTATAAACAAAATTGCATGAAAACTAAGGCCAAAAGTAAGTGTTTGAAAATGCAAATGCATTTCAGACCAGAAAATAAATTTCAGAAAAGCTGCTATGTTGTTTCCAATTTATGCCGACATTAAATTTCAACACTATACGAAAAGAGTAGGAATAAAAGTAGACAACAGCAAACAACTGCTTTATGGCCAGTTAGCCTCAGCATTTCTGTCCTGTGTGTACATCTTCCTAAACATGAGAATTAATTAACACGGGCTGTGTGGCAAGCAGATGGGGTGCTCTGGTAAAGGAATTAAACTCTGGTATGGACAAAATAGACAAGACAAACCACTTACTCTAAGATAGTCTGTGCAAATATTGTTGTTCATCAGATTTCTCATAGGATGGTTTCTGCTCTGATTCTGCCAATTGTTTGATGAGCAAACATTTATTGAGCTATTTCTACATCCAAGGCTCTGGTGCATATCACCGTATAGATGTGCATGTTACCACGTCCTGGATCTTGTTTACATTGAACTTCTAATGTTACAGCTGGCCCTCTCTATCCATGGTTCCCACATCTCTAAATTCTGTATCTATGGATTTAATCAGCTACAGATCAAAAATATTTGAAAAAATAACTTGTATCTGTTTGAACATGTATAGACATTTTTTCTCATTTTTAATCCCTAAACAATACAGTATAATAAATATTTACATAGCATTTACACTGATTAGGTATTATAAGTAATCTAGAGATGACTTAAAGTATACTGGAGGATGTGCATATGTTCTATGCAAATGTTGTTGTTGTTAGGTGCTGCTAAGTCAGGTCTGACTCATCATGACCATATGTACAGTAGAATGAAACACTCCCTGACACTGTACCAAGCACATGATCTTTTTATGTTTGAGTCCATTGCTGTAGCCACAGTGATTCCTCTCATTTTGAGGGGTGGCACAACTGTGACTGGAGGTCTCAGAGGCTTTACTCCATTCCCACCATTAAGGTCATGTCTGTCAGCTTGTAATGCTGTGAGGGCTTGCATGTTGCTGTCAGGGTGAAAGCTATGCCACCAGTATTTCAGATTCCAGCAGAGCCACCCATGGTGGAGAGGTTTCAGCTGAGCTTCCAGACTAAGACAGACTAGGGAGTAAAACCTAGTAGCCCACTCCCAAAACCACAAGCCATTAAAAGTCCTATGAATAGCAGAGAAGCACTGTCCAATATAGTGCCAGAAAATGAGGCCCCCAAGCTGGAAGATATTCAAAAGGTAACTGGGGAAGAGTTATCTCCTCAAAGTAGAGTCAACCTTAATGATGCAAATATTACATAATTTTATATAAGGAACTTAAGCATCCACAGATTTTGGTGTCCTGGAGGGGGGCAGTCTAGAACTAATCCTCCACAGATAACTGAGGGATGACTATAACTTAAAAGGGACAAGAGCCCAAAATATGCCCCCTTACATGTTCCTAATTATTGCTACACTTTTAATGAAATCCACTCATTCAAAATAGAAAGACATTTATATGTTACGTGCTAAGACCTATTGAGCTTCCCAGAATAATGAGGAGCAGGGGAACACTTCTTTGACCAAGCTGTGCACCAGTAAACTCAGATTTCCATCTTATTGCCTAAGGTCAAAACTAATGAAGGTAGATTTGCCAGTGGGGGATACTGCAGACAATCAGACAGAAGCAGCAAAGGGAAGCTGAGGTATTAATCATGTGGTTCTTGACTCTTCCCTTGAGGGTACATAGTGGCTGCTAGGTAGCCTTCTCCACCACTACTCTCTGCCCCCTCTTTCTTGGCAAACTCTTCCTTTGCCTCTTCCAATAGGAGTGGAGATTAAACAGGGGCCCAGATGTTACTACTCATCCCAGAGTATTGCAGCATCCCTTGGTTTCTTGAGTCCCACCCACATTTTGGCTAACTGCCCCTTTATTAAATTCTCTTCAATTGACCCTATTTACCTGTGCTACTGCTTTCCTGCCAGACCCTGTTTGATACATCTTATATAGAAGTCAGCATAAAGGCATGTGCTAATATACAGAATCCTTCAAACTATAGTAGCATTGGTCAGAAGCAGACAAGACACAGTACCAGAAAATGTCTTTGTAATAAAAAAGAATCTGACTCTACTTTCGATGTTTGCAAATAACTTTCAAGTCCTAATTCCCCTCTTCCCTCCTTGCCCCTGCCTGTCTCCCCTGTCTGGGAACTCCCTTCCTTGCTTCAAATCACACAAGCCCTGGCTATATCATGAGGCCTCCCCCACCCATGTTCAACTGCACTAAAGCCTGGCCAGGGGCCCTTCACTACTCTCTCAAGTCATGTTTGGACCTGCTGGGAGCCTGCCCTGCTCCGCCCAGAGAGCCTCATGATGACCATAAACCTTTTCATGACCTTTGGTTGCATGTGTGGCCTCACTAGTCTTTCTACTTAAACCAAATTTTGGGAACAGGGGAGAGGAGATTCATTCTCTCTCTTTAGGGGGTGACCACAACAGTCTTCATCTATTACCTATTAAGGAATCCCCCTGCAAATCAGACAAACATATCCAACACACTCAGCAATGCACGATCAGCCAGCAAGAGAAGCATGAGCGAGCTGTGAGAGCCCATCATTCCAGCCACGGAGTCCGTACCCTGGGACAGAGGACAGGGAGCAGGGAGCTCCTCTGCTGGCCTCCCTCCAGGATGCTTCTCAGTGAAAACCTCAGGTGATCTAAGAGACAGCTCAAGGGAAACTTTGACAACATAAGATTTTTCTAACTAGGTCGGCTCTACATTAACCACTTCTCTCTCCAAAAGCTCAGAACCTCCACTGATATGCTTACTCCTTGCAGATTTGCTAAGTGGTTAATTCCCTTAGTTAAGACAGATTTTACCTGTCAATCATCAATGTGCACTCAGGCTAGCCATGTAAAGGGCTGGGAGAATCAAGCACTGGAGCTGGAGTCAGCCCTCACCAGACACCCTTTTCCCTTGGGTAAATTGTTCATTATTCAGCAGTCTCACAAAATTGCCAAGCTGCATTCTACCTCAGAACCTCCCAGAAGGTTGATCCCTTTGGCCAAAGCATCTTCCCAGGCAGAAAAGTTGCTGGACTAACTCCTATGGGTTTAACATTTCAGCTTAGATGCCACTACTTCCGGGATTCCTGTCTGCACCTTGGACTTGCTGTGATGGTTCAAGGGATACTTGGTTGTATTCTTCTGTTGGTGAAAAGCTATATAAAAACAAAGACTAGAACTTAAGGTTGCCAGATAAAAAGCAGATTTAACTGTCAAAAACACGGTGAATAATTTTCTAGTATAATTATGTGCCATACAATGTTTTTATATGTTAAGTCTGGCAACCTTTCCATGATTTTTTTCACCACGTAGTGGGCACTCAGACAACATTTACTGAATAAATGAACACAGATCTGATAAGCCACACACTGATACAAAAAGGATAAAATGCAAGGAGTGGATGGGATGGTACCTGAAAAAAGAATAAGCAACATCTCTCCCACTCCATCCACTATAGCATACTCATGAGTTCCAAACTGAGTGAGCAATTAGTGGAAGTAAATTTTGCCAACTAAATTAAATAAGGAATCAGTTGGATAGGTTTTCAAAAATAAAGTTCGCTGACCTGATAGCAGTGGAGAAAACCTTATTCCAGATAAGACTATGTGATGATAACCCTGGTAATCTTGTATTTCCTCCCAAAATGTGATTTGGACAAAATATTTTTTTCTGGTATTGGAGTGTGAACCCAGGGCCTACCCAAGGTCATGTATGTTATTTACATCTTTTTTCCACCGCACATTCTCCATGCTGGTAGCATGAAATTGGCCATGTTGGAAGTATTTAAGTTATACACATACAAAAACTTCAAATTAGGCTTGACTTATTGTTTTTCTGATTGCCTAAACTTTAAAAAGTGATAGAGAGAATGTTAGTAACGTAGTTTAAACACAAAGGTGTGTTGTGTCTATTACTGATGTATTGTGAATAGAAGAAAAAAATTGAGAAAACATTCATTCAGTATTTGAAAACTACCAGCCATCTCAGTGAAGAGATGGCTCACAGCACTAATGGAGCAAGTGAAACTCCAATGTGTGTCAATGCTGTTTCATTTCTGTTTGACTTGTTATCATAAATAAAAAATTAATCAACATATGTGTTGATTATATGCACATGGTTCCGGTTATTAAAAATTTACCAGCACCCAATTGCCTCCACTTCACATTAGTGTGAGTCCTTGAGAAAAGTACTTAATCCTCCTCATAGTACTGTCGTGGGGAACAAACCTCAGTAACAGTACCTGTAGAGCAGTTGCTCCAAGGTCCTCTACATGATCAGCTTTCGATACATAGACCTCTGTCTCTCCCTGCACCAGCATCAATACCATCATTCACCTTTTCTTAAGTTTATACTTAATTTTGGTACAGATATATATGTGTGCAGTGAAAATTAAAAAGATAAGAAATGGTATATAGAGCAAAAAATAAATCTTGCCACCAAACTGTCCCCAGATGTCCAGTTCCTCTCCCCAGTGGCACACACTGCTACATTTTCTTTTTATCTTTCCAGAAATAGTTTATGAATTTACAGAACACATGTGGGTGTATATACACATGTATATGTTTAATTGTTGTTGTTGTTAGGTGCCTTCAAGTCAGTATCTGACTCATAGCAACCCTGCGTACAACAGGCAAAACAGTATTGTTAGTGCTTCTCTGCTATTCATAGGGTTTTCAGTGGTGGACTGTTTTTTGGGAGTGGGTTCCCAGGTCCTTCTCCCAATCCTACAGCACCTGGTGTTCCCAGGCAGTCTCCCATCTGAGTACTAACCAGGCCCCATCCTCTTAGCTTACAAGATCTGATGGGATTGGACACCACAGTAGTAAGGCTGCAGGCATATGTTTAATAGAGATAGTTATATAACCAGTTACCTACTGGTGGACATTTGGGTTGTATTCAATCTTTTTCTATAACATTACTGCAATGAGTAGCCTTGTATTTATAATTTTGCACATATCCCCATTGCTTTTCTAGTATCTTGTTTTTAAAACTATTTGCTGAGGGGGATAAACTCAGTGCAGTATTTGCTCATGATCAGATCTAGCTCAACCAACTTATTAACATATTGGTTGAGTGTTGACTATAATATCAGACCATCATTTTATTAAAAGTGTTAAAAATTATGTGGGCATGATGGGACACATCTGTAATCACAGTGACTTGGGAATCAGAGGCAGGAGGATCACAATTTTGAGACCAGAAACAGCCTCTATAATTTAGCAAGACCCTGTCTCACAGTAAAAAGTAAAAAATGGGCTAGGGTTACAGCTCAGTGGTAGGGTTCTTGTAAGCATGTGTGAGACCCTGGATTAAAGCCCTTAGTAGCACAAAGGAAAAAAAGTATTAAAAATTAATGAAAGGTATATAATGGGGAAAGGGAGAGGAGTGTTGATTTTATTTTAAAACTGCATTAATAAACCTGGAGGAACAATTTTTTACCTTTATGAGACAAGAAAAATATGCTACCTGATAAAGTAAAATTAAGAAGTGAAAATGAGGAAATTAAAATATCCTATTCCGTGTTGACCCTATAATGTGATTGACCTTATAGTCTCTGTAAATAAGCCACGGCTAAAGCAATGTTGCCATAGGGAGAATATATCATTCTTACAGTGGCAACACATAATAATTATTTATTGAATTAAAACTGCATCTTATTATTCTCTCTTTCAATGACTAACCATCTCTCTCAATCTCTTTTACTAGCATCTTTGCACAGCACTCCATGAAAAAACAGTCTTACCTCCCCATACAAAGCATTTACTTAACATTTATGCAAGTACAATCCATGGGAATCCCCCTTTAATAGCCTGGGACACCTTCCAGAAACTTTTTTAGAAACCCTTCAAGGGAAGAGCCAGCCCTGGACCACTGAGGATAGTGAGCTCCCATGAGATAAGGAAAGTTTTCTTGGAGTGAGTCATCTTTAGAGCTGAGGTTGTCAAATGATTCTTTACAGGTTTACTCAAGAATGTTAGGCCTGGAGTTTAGGTCAGTTGATAGGAGTGCTGCTTGAGCTCTCTGAGGCCCTGGGTTCACTCCCCAGCACCACAAAAATGGGAGCAGGACCTGGGAACCCACTCCCAAAGCTATCCCAAAACAGTCAGCCATTCAAAACTCTATGAATAACAGGGAAGCACTGACACGGCGCTGGGCATGGCATAGTGTCAAGGAATGTTTTCTGTTGTTGTACATAGGATCACTGTGAGTCAAACCCAACTCAACAGTACCTAACAACAACAACAACAGCAACAGCAACAACAACAACAACAGCAACAACAGTGGTAAGCTGTCTTGGAGGCCAAAATAAGCACTCACTTTGTATGAAACAGCCACCAGGTGAGAGAACACATTTCTGGTCAATGTGTCCAATTGAATGTTCAGCATCTTCCAGTTGACAAAGGCATTTCCAAGTAGAGATGCCTTGTGCAAGTCCCAATAGCTACAAAGTAGGCAGAATGGGAATGTTTATTCTGTTTCACTGCTGAGGATCAAAGGCTCCAGAAAGTGCAAATGATTAGCCCAATACTACATAGTAAGTGGCAGAACACAAGCTTTTTATTCTAAGAATAGCAAGCCAGCCCTTGCATATACAAATTTGCATTAAAGAAATCTTCATTTTCCTTCCTCTGCTCTTTTCTCAGTGTTGAAAACTGTTCAATAAAGTTGCTTCTCAGATTGACTAATGTCAACAAAAGAAACAACAACAAATATTGGTGAGAATGTAGGGGGAAAAGGAACACTTTTACACTGCTGGTGGGACTGTAAATTAGTTCAGCCATTATAGAAATCAGTATAGAGATTCCTCAGAAAACTAAAAATAGAACTACCATATGATCCAGCTATACCACTTCTAGGAATATGCTCAAAGGAGGAAAGTCATCACACCACGGAGACATGAGCACTTCCATGTTTATTGCAAGACTTTTTTTTTATTAGAAAATTTTAACGTACATCATAATGTGATTCATTTTGACATGCTTTTCATTGTGACAATTTTCATATATGCAATTTGATAAACATCATTCATATAGGTTACCCCTTACCCTCCCCTATGTTTCCCCCCCTTCCCTCCTTCCCTTCTAAGTTTCCCATCCAAGTCTTCTCTATCTTTCACTATGTAGTATTTTTCTATATGTCCTTGGGTTCCATTTCTGTTTAAGATAGAAATTTTTCCTGTAGTGGTCTTTGTTTTTATCTTGTTAGAAAAATTACATGCGATTTCTAGTCCATTTATATTGACCTCATTCTTATCTTCCCTCCCCCCCTTTTATTATGGTCTGACCTTTGAGTAGGATTTTTCCTTCTTGTAATTTTGAGTCAGCTCCCTCATATGAGTGAGAACATGTGTTGTTTCTCTTTCTGATCTTGTGTTCGTTCACTTAAAATAATTTTCTCTAATTCCATCCATTTTGCTGCGAATGACCTTATTTCATTTTTCTTGATTGCTGAATAGTATTCCATTGTGTATATATACCATAGTATTTTTATCCATTCTTCTGTTGAAGGGCACTTTGGTTGATTCCATATCCTTGCTATTGTGAAAAGCGCTGCATTGAACATGGAGATGCAGGTGTCTCTGTGGTATGATGAC
>VMDO01042835.1:0-10280 GCA_007922755.1 Pedetes capensis
AACAACAAGTTCAAAACATGCTACTAAATACCAGGCACTGAACTAGATTGGGGAGAGAGCAATGAACAGAACAAAATAAGACTTCTCTTCATGGAGTTTACAGTCTGAAAATAGACTTTCTAACTGAAAACAGCCAACATATTGGAAAATAAGTATTTACTTTGTACCAAGTACTAGCCAAACACCCTGTACCAGTCTGTTTGATTTATGTATTTTTAGTGCCATTTCCAGAGATTTTAATTTTTAAAATAACTTTTACCTTTCCCATTTCTTTTACATTAATAAGTATTCTTGTTGAGTTCTGGAGTTGAAACAAAATAATACTTTCTGAAATAAGGAGTCCTGGCAAAAATACCGTATACCTTTTCTTACCACACCCACTTTATTAGAGAACATTCCTACCCTATAAAAATCCATAACCAACATGATTTCCAAAAAAAAGTCTATTGTTTAATGTTTTGGTTAGAGGAATAAGTTGTAAATTAAAATCACATTTTGTTTGAGATGTACTATTTCCTTCTTAAGAAAGTTTTGTTTATTTCACAGATGAAAACCTATTTATGAAGACAAACTAATAGCTGACCTTAGAGAAATTTTAAAATTTTATTCATGATAAGATCTAATGACAAGTAGCAATTGAGTCAAAAGATTATTAATAATTTAATCATGAATTATAAAATGAAATAATAGAGACAATGAAGCAAATTTGTAGTTATAAAAATGAGTTGTATTAAATCTTATTATGCTATGTTCACCTAAGATATTTTTGAATGAATAAAATATCAGAATGAGTTGAGTTTTGTCTAGGTCCTTTAAGTACCAGCAGTAACTTCAGGAAGGATTAGATTTTGACTTCCATAGGTCATGGGCACTTTTGTTTTCTTGAGCTCATTTCTGCATAAACATGTTTAAAATGTTTAAAATTATATAGCTATGTTAGCAAAATGATATATGTAATCTACACTCATTTTATACTAAATATTATTATATTTGTTTGTTTTCTTCTGGTTTTAAATTAGAACATCTTCATGGTCCCTTAAAACTGTATATGATCTCAGTACTATGGTTCTTGTACCTGTTGGCTCTTCACCCCTCTATTCAGCCTTTATCATTACTATGCTTTTGGTTATAATGTCACCTCTGAAGATTAATTCATAAATTACCATTTATGCTATTGGTTTTAGATAATATTTTGAGAATTACTTGCCTAACCTTGCTTGTCATACTTGGGCATTAAAAAAAAAAAAGGATTTGCCTTTTACTTTGTGAACATTCAACATTTGCTCTCAAAATACTATCATTGGCACTTCTAATTTCAGGCAGCAAATACATGTAATCACTGAAACAATATAAATATGAGAAAGAATTCTTGGATATCCGGTTGTTTCTTGGAACATAAGAAGTTGTTTTGCTGTGTTTTCCAATGAAATAGTCAGGTATGTATGTGTCTCTGAGTGTGTGTATGGGAGGGGAAAGTGAGAGACTCAGATAACTCCTTAGTATAACTTGTAACATGCAACTAAATTACTCTAAAATGTTGCCATGTTTACAGATTAATCCATGGAAAAATGTGCGTTTTTGCCATGCAGTAGAGTGTCTGCTGCTGTTTGGTTTTAAAATTCAGTGCCCTAGTATCTGTCTCTCTTTTTTTGGACAAGCTATGCTACAGAATGTCATCCACACCTTTCAGATTTGCTGATTTCCTCCAGGGCTTTTCTATTTCTCATGCCAGCTTAGTGGTAGAAAAATAGCTTCTTCCATTCACCAGATGAGGTAATTCTCTGGTACTCTTCACATTCCAAAGCAGTATGAGTGTTATAGTTAAATGATATCAGCAAGGAAAAAAAATAATTTCTTTCCTTGGAAGATTCATTCTGTGCTTTCACTGATGTCTCTTAAGATAACTATAGTAAAACTATTTTCTTAAAAAATTTTGAGTTTTTAACCTCTTAACTAATGAAGGAAAAATGGCCCTATTAGCCACAAATTCAAGGGATTGAAGATGTTCATATCACTATGATAAATTAATCTGGTCATGTAGCTGCTATGTATGAGAATATAATTTGACATTTAACATGTCAAAATCTGGGTAAGCTACTGAACAATCAGTTCTGGCTCTGAATTTTCTAGTGAAAGACCCTAACCATTTTTGCTATCATGAACTTTAGTGCATCTGTATTCTAGCATCTCAACATGCTCATCATTTCACTCACTATATGTTAAAATTTTTCTCCTTACTTGATATTTCTTTCTGTCTTTACTTTCTTGAGTGCCAGTCTATTCAAATCCTAAGTAACTCTCCATATTTCAATTCAAATCCTTCAGATTCTTTAAAATCATCTGCATTCTTCTTTTTCTGTTACTTCTACCTATATCTCTAGCCCTACCCACCCCATTCTTCTACCAAGGTGGAAGTATTTTTTTTCTCTTCTAAAATCCCATGCCTCAGTGGTGAGCCTTTACTTAATGGTGTTCGCAGTTTTGTTCTCTGTGTAATTAAACAAATGCCCATATCTTGTCTTCTTTACATGCCTTTGTTATTATTGCTGTTAGGTGTCTTAGAGTCTAGTCTGACTCATAGGAACTGTATGTCCAACAGGATGAAACACTCTCCAATACAGTGCCAGGCACAGGCTCAATTTCATGTTTAAGCCCATTGTTGCAGTCACTGTGTCAATCCATGTAGTTGAGTGTCTTCCTTTTGTTCATTGACCTGCCTCTCTCCAAACATGATGTCCTATTCCATGGAATTGGTCCCTCCTGATAACATGTCCAATATATGTAAGATGTAATCTCACCATGCCAGGTTCCAAGGAGTTCTCTGGTTCCACTTTTGAAATGGACCTCTTGGTTCTTTTGGCAGTCTATTAAATATTCATCTCCACCACCATAATTCAAAAGCATCAATTCTTCCCCTGTCTTCCTTATTCATTGTCCAGTTTTCACAAGCATATGATGCAACTGAAAATATCATGGCAAGAGTCAGGCACACCTTTTTCTTCAATGTGACATCTTTACTTCTCAACACTTTAAAGAGGTTTTTTGCAATAGCTTTTCCCAATGCAGTGCATCTTTTGATTTCTTGGCTGCTGTTTCTGTGGGAGGTGATTATAGAACCAAGTAAAGCAAATCTTGGACTACCTCAATCTTGTCTCCATTTATCATGAAGTTGTATACTGACCCAGTTGTAAGGATTTTTGTTTTCTTGATGTTCAGGCACAATCCAAAGTGAAGGCTGTGTTCTTTGATCTTCATCAGTAAATATTTTAAATCCTCTTCAGTTTCAGAAAGCAGAATTGTGTTATCTGCATAACATGGGTTGTTAATGAGTCCTCTTCCAGTCATGATGCCATGTTCTTCATAACTTCCAGCTTCTCAGATTATTTGCTCAGTTTAGAGATTGAAGAGATATGGTGAAAGGATGTAATGCTGATGCACATCTTTCTTGATTTTTAAGTCAGGCAGTATTTCCTTGTTCTATTTGAACAACTACCTCCTATTCCATGTACAGATTCCTCATGAGAACACTTAATTGTTCTGATATTCTTGTTCTTCACAATGTTCTCCATAAGTTGTTGTGAACCACATAGTCAAATGCCTTTGCATAGTCAAAAACATAGGCGTGTTTGTGTTATTCTCTGCTTTTAGCCAAGATATCCCTGGTTCCATGCCCTCTTATGAATCCAGCTTGATTTTCCATCAGTTCCCTGTCAGTTTTGAATCATTATTAGCAAAATTTTACTTGTATGAGATATTAATGATTTCATTTGATAATTTCTGCATTCAGTTGGATCTCCTTTCTTGGGAATAGGCACAAATATGGATCTCTTTCAGTCAACCATGCAGCTTTTTTCTAAATCCCTTGGCATGAAAAAGTGAACACCTCCAGTGCTGCATTTGTTTATTGAAAGATTTCCATTGATAGTTCATCAATTCCTGGATCTTTGTGTTTCACTAGAGTCCTCAAGGGAGCTTCTAATTCTTCCATCTTTTCCATGGGTTCCTGATCCTATACTACCACTTGACATTGCTGATCATCCTCCAGTTTGTTTTGGTATAATCACTCTGTGTATTCTTTCCATCTTGTTTTGATGTTTCCTGTGTCATTTAATATTTTCCCTGTGTAATCCTTCACTATTGCCACTTGATATTTGGACTTTTTTCTTCAATTCTTTAAGCTTGAGAAAAGTAGACCATGTTCTTCCCTTTTGTTTTTGTATCTTCAACACTTTTCTCCCTATTCTGTCTTAATCTAGAAGCTCAGCTGAAACCTGTCCACCATGGATGGCCCTGCTGATATCTTTAGTACCCAAGGCATAGCATTCAGCATCACAGCAACACAGAAGCTCTCACTGTATGCAAACTGACAAACAAGTGTTTGTGGGGGGTACATGTCTTTATCTGCTAAGTAAGGTGAAAGGATAAATTGAAAACATAACTTCTAACACATGAAACTCTGAGCTCAGCATTAGTGCTTAGTAGATGTGCATGTAAGAATAAAGATCAGGCCTTACTACTACAGGATTAGGTGCTGAGATTGAGATGAGCAATGGACTAAGTGTCTCCTCTCACAAAGTTCAGAGAATCTACTTGGAGTATCAAGAAAAAGTAAATTATGGTAAAGTAGTGTTACTAGTATTATAAACAAGGAGCACAGAGGGGAGGGTAATGGATATAAGTATTCCACACAATGTTCTTTGCTTTCATTGAAAGAGTACTGTTATTATGTTATACCATTTATATTATGCTTATTATATATATATACATATATATGTGATAATTAAAGGGCAGTGAGGTTAACTTGATTTCGGTAAATAACTCACAAGGCACAAAGATAAGCTTTGAATTTCAGTTCTTTTTAACCTTAAAAGAAGCATGAAAAGAAAGATCTAATACTGTGGGACGATAATGAAAGAATGGTTAGAGACTAGTTCCAAAAGGACGTAACACTTGAGCTCAGTCTTGAAATATGCTTAGAAATAGCAAAGTAGGGAGGCCTCTGGGACAATGACAAAAGCAGACATGAGGTGATATCATAGGAAGTTAGGGAAAATGAAAATAGTTACGTGAGAGTGAGACAAAGGATGATGAATTAGGGAGGTGGAGAAGAAGAAAATCATTGAGTTTATTTTATGTTAAAACATTTATATTTCAACTCAATAATAATGAATTTTAAACACAAAAATAAAATGGTTGATACATTTTGCCAAGGAAAGTTTGCTGCTGTTGGCTTTTGAGTGGAAACAAGTATGGAAATAAAGAGGCTAAACCTGGAAAGAATGAGAAGCTGATAATAAATTTTAAAAATATATAAAAGAGACATGAGATAGAGTATAAAACTGATCAGACTTTTTAAAAAATTATAGTAGTATGAAGGCAAATAATTAAGAGGTGAGAAGAGAAGCTGGGCATGATCCTCATTCCTATAATGACAGCGATTCCAGAGGCCAAGGCAGGAGGATGACATCTTCGAGACCAGAGGCGGCCTGCATAACTTAGTGAGACCCTATCTCAATATAAAAAATAAAAATTGGTTTGAGAGTGCAGCCCAGTGGCAGAGCACTTAAAAGTATGTATGAAGCCCTGGGTTCAGCCCTCCAGTACCACCAAAAAAAAAAAAAAAAAAAAAAAAAAAAAAAAAAAAAAAAAGAAAAGAAAGAAAAGAAAAGGAAAAAAAAAGATGAGAAGCTAATGGGCTAAATGATGAAGAAAAAGAGTAGGAATTGGACTAAATATTCTTACTGCATTTTATATCGCTTTAATGAAATTATAAGGAAAATTGACTATCAGTGTCTGCCAATATTATTGCTTACTGTATATAGTCTATAGATTACTTAGTTTTAAACACATTCTTCAAAAACCAAGAGGACATGAATTTTTATGCCTTCATTTATACATTTGCTCAAATATTCCATTTCAAATGGGCTTGCTTATTTTATTGGCTTATCTTGGCTTAAAGTATTGCCTTTAGAGGGGAGTCGTCCTACAAATGAACAAAAATATTTCTTTCAACACTAGATTCAGCATCCCCAACTAAGAAGGTATATTTAATCAATTAGAATCTTTCCTGGGTAATTGAATTTTATATTAGTTCAATATCTACTATTTGTCCTTAATACAAAGCTCACTCATTCATATTTGCCTACTTTCCTGTCAACTTGTTAAATGCATATAATTATCTTTCTATGTATGACAATGATTTCATGGAAATATTTTTAAAGTAAATACTTTCATAATCATTTGAAAACCTTTTACATCTTTAGACAATAATGATCAATGTTGCCTGGGGAGGGGAATATGCTAGGTAGATATTTTTCTTTTACTAATTTGTATGTGTTCTTGATTTTATGGCCAAATGCAACAATCACTTGTCTGTGATTTACTCTGTAGTAAATCAAGAAAGAGGTGAACCTTTTCTTTCAAAATCTGCAGGGTTTGGCAAGCATTTATGAGTCATTAGATGCTGAAAATTTACCACACTGTTCAGTTATAGTCCCATTTATATTAAGATATTTGACTTGAAAAAAGGCCATTTAAAACTGTATTCCATAATGCCAATAACTACAATAGTAAAATGTAGCACCACCTAGGATTTATATACTCTCGTCCTTCAGAAGTATTAAAAATATTTTCCATTTTCACTGCTGCAAATTCTTTATAGCCCTGTGTCAGTGTAGTTGGCTTTTGATTGTATATTCTAGGGATTACATGCCCATGCTATCTTTAACAGAAAGTAGAAGTGTTAGAAAGACTAACTGATGATGGTTAAACTATTCTGTTTATATTAGTTCAGTACTTATTTATCAAACAATTATTTTCCTCTGTGTACTGAGAAGGGTGTGTGTGTGTGTGTGTGTGTGTGTGTGTGTGTGTGTGTGTGCATGTAAGAGAGAAGAGAGTGAGGAGAGGGAGAGGTACAGGGAGTGGGAGAGAGAGAGCAGAGATAGCTGGGTAGTAAGACAAAGAAAGGTACCCATGATTCCCATGATACATAGATTCTCTTAATACATAGATACCCATAATATAAGGCAGCCTATAAACTCAGTGACATACTCAAGTTCCCTTTAGAGATCTAGGAAGGCAGAAGTTTATTATAGCCGAGTGATCTTAAGAAGACTATGATGACGTAGAAAACTGAGGAAAATAACCACAAAAATCTAGTTTTGGCTCCTTTCAGGTCCAAGGACATATTCCAGGTTAACTCATTTTGTAGATGTGTTACTGTGGCCAGTTATTTGCTCTTCCTCAACACCACTCTGCTAATACGGAAAATAAAAATAAAAATACCTACCCTGCAGTTTGAGGTGGAGATGACTCATGCATAATTAATATTTGTAAAGTGTCCGCCCTAGTTATTTCTCAACTATGTCATTTTTATGGTGTTTTTGCTGTTGTTATTGTGCTTGTTTTTATAAATTATTACATTTGCCATCAAAAATAAAAATAAAAATAAGGACTTTAGCAATGATCTAAAAGATAAGGAAGACTTTAAAAGGGAAAAGAAATGAGTTAAGAAAGGCTTTCACTGAGCAGGAATCCACACTGAAAGCAAGGAAATGGAGCTGGGAAAGTGCAAGGTACCTGGCCCTCTACCATGGTGTGCTTAGAAGGAGTAGCTACTGTCACAGAGCTGATGGTTGAAATATTCATCTGTTAGACAAATAATAAGACAAGTCACTAAGTCTGATATCCTCCCCATGTTCCCAACCTGGAACTTGTAATTTAACCAGAGAAACTCTGGAATTTATGGGATAAAGTGACCTGAAGATGATAAAACAAGTCTATATTGGGGGAGAGCCATCCTGTCTCTGACACTATCTAAAAAGTCTAAATCTTTTTAGGCATAATGTAAAATGGTTTCTATATTGATTGGGAGGTTAAAGTTGGTGATTATATAATTCCATGCATTATGAAAATGTATAATTCTAAACTGAAGCACTATTACCTTAAATCTGATTTTTTGCATTTATTTCATGAAATTTTTGTTTATGAATATTTAGATATGACAAAGATAATTTGAGAACATTTCATATTTAATAGAATACTTTGATTTTTGTTTATATTTTCCATATATTTATAAGAGTTGAAAGTATAATTTTTAATGAGCACAAAAATGTATATTATGATGGCTTTGTATGTATGCTGTGTAAATATCCACCTTTGATTGTTATTCAGGCTTCTGAATTTGTTCTCAAATTTTGACTGTTGTAAATAAAATTGTGTTAAACATTTCTGTTCTTGGTATTAGACTAAAGTCCAGACTGTTTGCTACGCAAAAGCTGGTATTTCAGAGAAGAGAGTTGATAGGAAGGAATCAGGTTTACTCAAGGGCTGGCATTTTGAGAAGATGGAGGGACTGATTGTTGACCTAGAATCTTCACCTTGGGGAGCTTAGAGATACAAATGGCTTTTACAGGGAGGGAAGGGAGGAACAATGAGACCTTGGGCAGGAAGGGCACATGCTGAGAGGGGTCTTCCCCATCCAGGCCAGGTGTCTCTATTTCTCTGGCTTGAACATCCCCATCTACCTCAACCTCCTAGACCCAGTATTTTCTTCAAACAGACTTATTACTTCTCTACAAGTTAAACCCCACAGCAATTTCATTGGTGTGTGTTAGCTGATGCACTGAACAAATGACCAAGGAGAGACATTACAAAGGTCACCAGATGTTCTGGGTTCTGTAACCCTAAAGAAAGATTATTTAGCAATTACCATCTTAACCATTCAGATGGGACTTTGCTTTAGAATTTGGAATGCTGGGTAAAAGGGAGGGGACAGTAAATACTTGGAAAAGGATTAGGGAGAGGCAAAAGTTAACACTGCCAAGGACAACTCCCAGAAGTAGTGGCCCTGTTATATTCCTAAACGCTATTTCTGTATTTCTTGGACCCTACTCAGCAGTACCTAACAGCAACAACAACAGCAACAATCACAACAGTGTCTTTTAAGTAAGTTTCCAGAATTGGAATTCCTGAGTGCAATGTTGTCCACATTAAGAATTCTGATTAATATTCCACACTGCTTTCCAAAAGCATTATAACATTGTACTTTTCTATGAATGGTGTTACTTTCTATATTTTAAAAAAACCTATGTATTATTATAATTGACAATGATTGTGTTAAGAGTAAGGTTAAATTTTAGGTCACATTGTCATTCTCTAACCTTTATCTGGTTAATCAGAACCTATAAACTATAGTTTCCCTCTGCCTTGCCTAACCTCACATTTCTTATCATCCTTCCCTCCATTATTTTTCTCCACAGCAATTATTTCCATTAACATATCAATCCACACTTATCTTCATGTCTGTTCATCCTGGTTAGGGGCAGTACTTACTGTTTTCTCCTTTGTGCTGTTTCCTCAGTTTCAGAGGCGTGCTTATCACATAGCTTATGTACTCAATGAATATTTGTTGAATTAAAAAATGACAAATTTACTTCTTTCCCCTTTTTGGTTTTTATCTCATTTATCTTCAAAGAAATATATATTTTCTTAACATTAATTGGTATTAGAGAGCTGTATACAACAAATATACAAATACTCTCTGTTTTATGTTCTAAAAATACTTTCCTAATTTGTTATGAAGCTATTATTGATAAAATTTTTCTTTCTTTCTATCTTTCTTTCTTTCTTTCTTTCTTTCTTCTTTTTTCTTTTTTCAGTCTGGAGGAATTTAACCCCAGGGACTCATGTATGCTTTTTGTAAGTGCTCAGCCACTGAGCTGCACACACAGCCCATTTTTTTACATTGTATTTTGAGACAGGGTCTTGCTAAGTTACGCAGGATACCTCTGGCCTTGAACTTATGATCCTCCTGCCTCTGTGTCCTGAGACACTAGGATTAAAGGCATGCACCACCTACCACCATACCCTGCTATATATTTTTTTTCAACATACATGCTTTGCATTTTTAAATACCTGCTCATTTTTTATTTTGCAATTATAGTTATGTTCATAACTTTCAAGATTAGAAGTTTCTCTTTTATTTTTGAAGTATGTAGAAATACTCAATTCGATTAGGCTTTAGTTTCTTTTACCATTTTTATTATTTAGGTATTACATATAATATTAATAGGTATTTTATTTAGGCTTATGGTGTAGAAGTTAAGATTCTGTTTTAATAATTATTGTAACTACCACTTTTTGAATAAACTTTATGAATTTTTTATTTCTTGTATTTACTTTATCAAGATTGAGTTTTAGTATGCAGTCTATATATATTCTTTCCCATTTATTAGGTTTCCTTGTTGATCAAAATGAAATTCCAGATATATTTTAAG
>VMDO01042836.1:0-10281 GCA_007922755.1 Pedetes capensis
CCAACAGATCTGTCCTAGAAGAGGTACAACCAGAGTGCTCCTTGGAAGCAAAAATGGCCAAACTGCGTCTTACATATTTCGGACATGTAGTCAGGAGAGAACAATCCCTGGAGAAGGACATCATGTTTGGAAGAGTGGCAGGTCAACGGAAAGGAGGAAAACCCTCCACCAGATGGATTAACACAGTGTCTGCAACAATTGGCTTAAACATAAATAAGATGGTTTGCCTGGCACAGAATCGGCAAGTGTTTTGATCTGCTGTACATAGGGTCGCTATGAGTCGGACTCGACTCGACGCACCTAACAACAACAACAACAACAACAATTCTACAAGTAGGAAAATTGAGGCTCAGATAAGTTGACAAACATTGCACAGGTAGTAATTTGTAGACTCAGGATTCAAACCCAGCACCACCTGACCTGGAGCCTGTGGTCTGTTCTACTACTCTGACCTATCCCTAGGAGAGGGCTTAGGCTATTAGGTGCCCCTTACCCAGGTATTGAATGCATTGAATTAGCAGGTGGATAGAAAATCAAGCTCAGAGCTTGGATAGGGACTCTCATTACACTATGTTGATCATGCAGAATGAGCTATGTTGGAAACTGACACAGGGCTGATAAACCAGAGAAAATGAAGAACCTGGGACCTGAGCATGAGCAGTAGAAGGTGGCTGGGATGAATTCCAGGGACCACATTAAGTACTTTGTCATGGACTTGGCTAGTTTCTGAGAGAATAGGATTCATCTCTTGTGTCTGGGAACACAAACAGAAACCACTCCTTTGCAGAGCCTCAGCAACTGCACAATAAGTAGCTCATGATTTATTATCAAAATTCAGATAAAATTAAAAGCCTAACTTCCATGATGTTCTTCTAGATTGTTTTCTAGATTTTTTTGGTTGGGCTGGGGCTCAAACCCAGGGCCTTGCATGCATTAAGAAAGTACTCTACAACTGAGCTACATCCCTAGTCCATTTTCTACCCTTTTATAAATGCCTCTTCAGACATGAAGGAACACCTCATGGTTACACTTAGATGTCTCCTGGGATGTGGTTTAGTCTTGATGGCTGTCATTACATATCAGTGAATATAGCTTGATGAAAACTTTTAGCGAAATAAAAATTTCCATAAATGGTCTCCAGACTTTCCCATGCCATTGGTTGCCTCTGAGAATACATTTATTAATACCAGGTAACTATATTTGGAAATTCTGTGCCCGACTTGGGGAGGTGAGTTGGTGCCTTGCAGGCAAGATAGGAAATAGAAGGCCCCCAATTTAATAGCTAGGGATGATTCTTGAAATAAATTTGTTTTTGGCCTTTTTTTCCTAGGTCAAAGTTGTCACTATTTGTCTACTTGATGGCAATTGAGTTCAGTGCACAAAAGTTTGCCATGTTGTTGAAGCCCCTCCCTTTCAACTGGCCATACCCTGGCTTCCTCATGCTCTGTCCTGGGAAACCATTCCATAAAACAAACCTTGTGTTCCAAGATCTACCCCTGCCCCATGTCCCTGTACCTCATTCCCCATCTAAGCCTCACCCAAGAAGCTGCCCATCCTATGTGTTTCTCTAACTCATTTCACCCTGCACTGCCTGTCTTCAAAGCTGAACCCACATCACACCTCCTAGAAGCTTCCAGAAGCCAAAAGGACTTTGGCATTAAACAGCCTTGTGTTCTGTCACTGACGGGGTGACCTTCAGTGTATCACTCAGACCTTTTGAGCCCCAGTTTCCTAATCTGTAGAACATGGCAGGGGGAGGATAATATTTACTTCACGGTTTTGTTTTTCAAAGATTAAATGAGACCATGTGAGTGAAACTGCCTAGCATATAAAAGCGAGTCAAGAAATGTCTAGATGGGGATGTAGCTCAGTGCTAGAGAAAAATAAAAAGTCCCAATAATCAATGAGATATAGCTCAGTGCTAGAGAAAAAAAAAATCCCAATAATCAATGAGATTTCCCTCCTGGACCAATGGGATTTGCTCTCCCTTTTCTCCAGTCTTCCATCCCACCCTTCCATCCCACCCTTCCCTCTACTGTTGCCTGGAGTCAGAGGTTTCTGTGCTTGCGAGGCAGGGTCAGAAGCCCATGTTACTTATCTGGTATCTTCCTCGGTGCCTTTAGCACAATCCTTGCTATCAAGGAATTATGTTAAATTTAATAGGCCTTTTGGATGTTGGTATTTTTTTTTCCTGTGTCACTCAGGGTGGCCTTTGAGGGTGAAGGTAGTGAAGCTGCCTGGCCCCACCTGTCTGAGTGAGCAAGAGACAGCTCACCCTGCCGGTTTCACAATTCCTTTAAATTCAGCCTGTCCAGACCTGAGCTGCCTGGGTCCACACCCATTCAACTCAGGGCAGTGAGTCCCAGCCGTGGATGTTTAGTGGCCATACCACAGGGCATTGGGCAGTGTCTGGAGATATTTTGGGTTGCCACAGCCTGACTGGAAGGGCTCTTACTGGCATCTTGTAGGTAGAGGTCAGAGATGCTGCTAATTATCCCACAACCTATAGGACAGTGTGCAGAGCAGGGAAGGATCCTGCCCCCAGGGTAAACTGTGCTATGGCCAAGAATCTCTGACCTATGAGGAGGCTTACATGGGGTGTAGGCCACTGCGCTACTCTGCCCATAACTCTCTCGTGGCTCCTGTGGCCCTCTTTCTCTCAGTGGAGGATGAGGCCTGAAGGCTCTGCTCCCATAGGCTGTGCCCCATTTCTGATGGCTTTCTGTGCACTCAGGCCCTCTGGCCCTTCTCCTCTCTCCTGCCTTGCTGGGCTGATTCACCTCTTGCTGTTCCTCCAACACTCCCCTTGCACCGTATGTGCCATCTGCCCGGAATGCTCCTCCTCTGGACATCCCCGAGTTCACCCCTCACCTGCTTCACGTCTCTGCTCAAAGGTCACCTTCTCAGGGAGGCCCTTCCTAGCTGCCTTGTGGAAGGCCGCGGCCCTTGCCCAGTGCTCTCCACCCTCCCTCCTTGCTCTCTTTCCACTGCACGTGTTCCCTCCTACTCTGATTCATTTATTGTATTATTTTCTCTTCCACTAGAGTGTAAGATCTGCAGGGAAGGGATTTTTAAAAAGCTTGTTCACTGATATTTCCTACTCTCTGGTGCTCAAAAAATGCTGAATGAGTAAGTAAATCAATATCATACTGTCCGCAAATTGCTCCTATATTGCCTGATTTAGTAAACCACTACCTGACATGCAAGTGTCAAAATCCAACCTGAAGATCATGCTTGAATCTTCCTTTTTTTCTTTTCCTCTTTTTAACTTCTTTATAAAAAGGATATAATTCACAGTCAATAGCCGTACCACGCTATTCCTATCAGATTTCAGAAGTTAAGCAGGGTCGTACCTGGTTTGTACTTGCATGAGAGACTTCCTAGGAATACCAGGTGCTGTAGGCTTGGCAGAAGGACCCAGGAGCCCACTCCTGAAACAATCAACCATGGAAAACCCTATGAATAGCAGAGAAGCACTTACATAGTCTTGGGCATGGCACATAATTGGGTAGTATTTCGTTCTGTTGTACATAGGGTTGCTGTGAGTTGGACCCAACTGGAAAGCACCTAATGACAACAACAACAATGTTTTAACCATTCAAAGTGTATAATTGAATGGTTTTTGATTTATTCACACAGTTATGCAACTATCATCACAATCAATTTTAGAATATTTTCATTATTCCCCCAAAGAAGGCTTGCACATTTTAGGTATCACCCTCTCACACACACTCATTTTTCCCAGGCCGTGGCAACCACTAATTTGCTTTATGACTCTATGGCTTTGTCTGTTCTGGATGACTGGTTTCTTTGGCTTAATTTTTAAGGCTCACCCATGTTGTAGACTGTATTAGCATTTCATTATTCCTATAGCCAAATATCCCACTGAATAGATATATAACATTTGATCTATCATTCATCACTTGATGGGCATGTGGGTTGTTTCTAGCCTGGGGCCATTGTGCAGGATGCCACTGTTAGCATTCACACACACGTGTTTTTGTGCACATGTGTGCTCATTTCTCAGGGCTGACACCTGGTATGGAGCGACTGGTCACATGGTAACTTTGTGTTACCTTTGGAGGCACTGCCAGCTGTTCTTGCCTCCCTTTCTCTACTGATCCACATCGAGGCGAGGACCAAGGGCTGCTGTTCTCTCTCCTGAATCTGTGCTGCCTCCAGTGCCATGGAAACTGCTGTTCTCACCTGGAAGCCTGCAGTGCCTCCTAGCAGGGATCCTTCTTTCTCCAGCACATCAGTCCCAGGGAGGGAATTTCAACTTCCCATTGCCCAGCCACACCTCAGCCCAATGACAGCAGCCTCCAGCAGGTGGAATGTGCACATTAGAGCCTTCTTTTCTTTTTCTTTGTTTCTTTTTGGTGTTTTGAGGCAAGGTCTCACTGTGTAGCTCAGCCAGCCTGGAACTCACTATGTAGACTGGGCTAGCCTCGAACTTGCATTGATCCTTCTGCGTTAAGCCTCCCAGGAACCCGGATTACAGGCATGCACCACCATGCCCAGCAACCCCAAAGCTTTCTGAAGTTCCCAGGTGAACTGGGAACTTCAGTGTGCACCTGCGGTGAGAACCCTCACCTTCTTCCTTCCGTCCATGCTCCACCAGCCACTTGAGAGCTTCCCCTAAAGCAAATCTGACAGTGGCATCACACTCTTCTAGAAACCATCCACAACACAACCCAGGCTCCCAGGTTGCACAGACATGTGCCCTCCACCCACCCACCATGCTAAGCCACTCCATCTTTCCAAGTGAGTTCTCTTGGCCATGCATCCCTGCCGTGGGATAGCCTCTCCCTCCTCCTAGTGGGTCTTTCCCCATCTTTTCAGCCTCCTTAAGAAAGTGCCCCCTGATGACTGCTGAATGGGCCCTTCCTACTTGGCATTGAGGTCACCTCTGCCTGATCCTTGCAGCCCTGCATGGCCACAGCCTGCTCACTGCCCTCAAGTCTGGGAGTGCCTCAAAGCCTGGCTTGTAGATCATAATCTTTCTACCTGCAAAACCTGTAGCTGCCTGGCACTTAGTTGTTGTTGTTGTTAGGTGCCATTGAGTCGGTATACGACTCATAGTGACCCCTATAAGGTTTTCAATGGCTGACTATTTCGGGATTGCCTTGGCAGTGGATTGCCAGGTCCTTCTCCCATTTTTGTGGTGCTGGGAATTGAACTTGGGACCTCAGAGACTGCAGCACAGCGCTCTACCAACTGAGCTAAATCCCAGCCCTGGCACTTAGTAGGCTGTGTTTATTTTCTTCTTTTTGGTGTGTGCTGGGGAGGGTGGCAAATGAAGGAGTGAGGAGGTGAAGGAGGAGCTGGGTGCTTACTGGCCTCCATTGGAGCAGGGCTGGTGAGGCCCCCTTAGCAGCTGCCCACATGCCTTCTCTTGAGCCTCAACAATAATCTGGGGGTGAGGGGCCAGCAGCAGGCCTGCTCACCACATCTCACCTGGACCATGAGTTCCATGCACATTTGCATGCCATGGGGACACCTACCTGCATTTCCCCAGCCACAAGCCCAGTGGGCTTGACTTCTCCAGCTGTGGGCCCTGGTGCCAGCAAGTTTTGTTACAGAAAGGGGGTCAGGGTGGGGCCATCCTTCCTGAAGCTCCAGGCCAAAGGCCCTGACCCAGAGACACACTGTATAAATGCACATTCAAAGGGCCTGGAGGGGTGAAACGTTCCCATCCCTCGGCTCATCAGAAATCTCCAGGCCTGGGAAGGTAGTTACCCTCCTCTTACAAAGGCTAGAAGGAGTTGACATGGAGCACCAACTGTAAATGTCCCTCTGGGTGGGACGAGGCCCATCTGCCCCCTGCCCACTGAGCTTCCCCCTCCGGCCCTCCCTGCACAGGGCTTCGCAGTCTCCGTGGGGTGTTGGGGGCTGCGGTGCTCAGCTGCTGGTGCTGAAGCCTCCCATGCGCATTTGCCCTGGAAACCTCCAGGCTCTTCCCTGCTGCTAAGCCCACTACAATGTCACCTTACTTTCCGTGCATCAGAGGAGCACTGGAAAGGGAGTCCAGCTCTGCTGCCGTTCCTGTGACCACGGGTGACTCACTCCGCGTCTCAGGGCCTTCGCTGCTTTGAGGTGAAGGCAGAGTGAGTGGGCTGGGGATGACCCTACAGGCTGCTTTTGGTTCTAAGCTTTGCACCAGCTCAGAGCAAACCTGTGCTAAGGTTTTCCTCTAAGTTCAAAACGATCAGCAAAGCCCGGTTTGCAAAAAACCAGAGTCAACCATGGTGAATAAAATAAAATAATAAAGCCCAGTACTTTTTATATTTTGATTTCTTCTGTATCTGGCCTGCACACACACATGGCAGAGCCTATAGGGGGCAGCACAGGACATAGGAATCTCCAAGACCTGAATTTAATTCCTGCTGAACTCTTGATGAATAGTGCCATGGGGACAAGTCATTTTCCCCAAGGCCTGAATGCTTATCTGTAAAAGGGATATTTGATACCTTCCCAATTCATTCAACAACCTCTTCTTCTTTTTTTTTTTTCAGTACTGAGGGGTTGAATCCAGAGCCTTACACAGGCTAGGCAAGTGTCCTGCCACTGAGCTACACCTCTAGCCCCTCTTTAAATCTTTCGTTTTGAGACAGGGTCTCACTAAATTGCACAAGCTTCTTTGGCCTCAAACTCATGATCCTCCTGCCTCAGCCTCCTGAGCTGCTGGGATTACAAATGTGCACCATGCTTGGCTTCAACAGCCTCTTGCCAAAGCCTGATCTGTGCCTGGCCTGGGTTGCCTGGGGAGATAGGTGAACAGGACAAGAAGAACTGCCTCATGATTCGACAAGGAGATGGCAAGATCCAAATCAGCTAATCATAACACACTGGGGCAGTATGGGGTTTTCTTAAAGATGACAACTGGAATTACTATGAAGAGTTAGTTCCACAATCTTTAAAACAGTTTTTGTCTTGAAGAGAAAGTGCTTGCTTTACAAGTCAAGGATAGATACTCAGTAATAATTAGCTACAACTGATATTCTGAAGCAGTAGGTGGTCAAGCCCTCTCCAGTCCAAGAACCAAGACAGGCCAGTCTTGTCTGGCTGGTCATCTGGCCACTGAGTCTCCTGTCATAAAGCTAAAGAAGTTTGGGAGTAGCACGAGAATAGAAGAGTAGTGAGATGAACAGAGTAGAAAGGCCATACACCGAGCTGCAGGAATATAAAACTATAGTAAGGGAGGAAGGAGGCATTCCAAGGTGCTGGGGATAGGAAGGTCTGAATGTTAGGTCAGTGGTGCAGGAACAATTGGCCAAATGCTTAGAAAGTCACAGAGTCTTCCTCACGTCACACATCAAAAAATTCAAATGTCTATTAAAGACTTGCATGGGGACAGTGGACGCGGTGGTACACACCCGCAGTCCCAGTGACTCAGAAGGAGGCAGAAGGATCATGAGTTCTAGGGTACAGGCAGACTGAGTATGTGACCGAGATCCTGCCTCAAAATAAAAAATTATAAGAGGGTCTGGAGTGCAGCTCAGTGGTAGAGCACTTGCAAATTATGCAGACATCCTGGGTTCAGCTACTCAGTACTGCAAAAACAAAACAAAGTTGCATGTAAACCAAAATCTGGAAAACAATAAGGAAATTGTTTTTTTTTGTTGTTTTGTTTTGTTTTGTTTGCTGTTGTTAGATGCTGGGTCTGACTCATAGTGACCCTTTATACAACAGAATGAAACACTCGTGGACATGTGCCATGCCTGGCACTATGTCTGTACTTTGTTATTCATAGGGTTTTTAATGGCAGATTCTTTCGGGATTGTATCACTAGTGGGCTACCACGTCCTTCTCTTGGGAATTGGTTAAGTTATTATATATCAATACAATCGGCTATTATCTAGTCATTAAAATAGCAGGCTACAAAAAATATATAGCTCATGGGCACAATTTTGGAGCTTAATTACCCACAATATATATAGGATTGTGTGCATGTGTCCACACACCAACATTTGGGGTGTAAATCCACATGTATAGTGTGTATTCACACACATGTACACACATCATGAAAAAAAAGTCGGTAATGTAAGATCCAAATGATGATAGTGATTGTCTCCAGGTGATAACAAGTAGTTTATACTTACATATACTCTTTTTCTTCCAAATGTTCCACAATGAAGATTCATTACTTTTATAATATGGAAAAATGGTACATGTTATTTAACAAATTAATCTCTAATGGCTCTAATATTATAATAATTTAAAAGAAAGTGAGACCCCATCAAGACTGAGAATCCCCTGGCTGAGCTGCCCTACTTTTCCCTGACCCCCTGCCACTGAATGACCAAATTTTCTAAAGTACTCTTAGGCACCTGAAACCACATGCAGCCTGTACTTCTCTGGAAAGAAAACTCACTGGTCCAGTGCTGGAAAACTGTTCCTGTGTGCCACGTGGTGGCTGGCAGGGATGGGGGGTGGGGGGATGGGGTAGGAGGAGGGAGGGGCAGGCTGATCTTATCTCCATTTCCCGTGAAAAATAAACCTGATGGTTAGTGTTTCCTCAGTTACAAATTTTCTCCTGTAAAATTTTCTTTGCTGGGTGTGGTAGCGCATGCCTGTAATCTCAGCACTCTGGAAATGGAGGCATGAGGATCACAAGTTCCAGACCAGCCCAGGCTACATAGTGAGATCCTATCTTAAAAAAATAAAAATAAAAACAAAAGCAAACAAAGCCCAAACCAAACGCAAGCCTAAAAATGTGCTAGTGTCGTTTGGACTTAACAAGGACAGAGGATATAGCTTAGTGATAGAGCACTTACTTAACATGTGCCAGTTCCAGGGTTCAATCCCTAGCCCCACAAAAAATTAATAAAAATAAATAAATAAATGAAGGGACTCTGTCAGGTGTGGGGGGAATGTAGCTCAGCCATTGAGTGGTGAGTCGCTGTGTTCAATCTCCAGCACCACACTAAAAATCTTTTTTATTTGGTGCCACAGTTACTCTGATATACCAGAATTTCCTATGAGACAATCAGATTTAGTATTGATTATACATTTAGGTTTGCTATACCATCATTTCAGAATACACTGGCTCTCAAGAGTATGAAGCCTGCAGTCGTAGCCCTGTGGCATCTGATCCCATCAGATCTCGGAAGCTAAGCAGGGTCGGGCCTGGTTAGTACTTGGATGGGAGACCATTTGGGAACACCAGGTGCTGTAGGCTTGGGAGACAGACCCGGTAACCCACTCCCAAAAATCAGTCTGCCATTGAAAACCCTGTGAACAGCAGAGAAGCACTGACAATAGTGTTTCTCCTGTCGTACGCATGGTCGTTATGAGTCTTACTGATTTGACGGCACCTAACAACAAGAGTATGAAGACTACAGCAACTGTCATTTTTGTTTTCATAAGCTCCCTAGGTGATTATGCCACACTCCAGCTTGAGAGAACCAGCTGTCAAAAGTTCTAGAGTGGCAGCTCTCAAACTTTGCTGCATAGTCACTTGTTCAGCTTTTAAAACTCCCAGTAGCAAGACCATATCCAAGACACTAAACTCAGAATCTGTGGGGACCTCTCAGTAATTTTCAAAGGTCATCTCAAAGCACAGCCAGTTTTGAGCAATTGTTTGTAATGAGAGCCACCTGATATGCAGCCAGTGAACAAGGCTCCTATAAAAAACAAACAACAAAAAACAAAAACACCAAAAAGCCCAGAGACTGAATGACTGTGTGTTCTCTGTCTCCATCTGCTGGCCATTCTACCACACTGCTATAACTTACTACTGTGGGTATTCATTCGTTTCTTACACCTTTAAGTTTGCCAAATGAATAAGAAAAGACCAAAAATAGTTGAAAGTTTTAAGTAACAAAAATAGCTACAATATATATATATATAAAATTGCCTATAACAGGCTTATCTATAAGTTTTAAATGCATTAGGATAAATTAAAGCATGTAGGATTTTTTTCGCAGCAGTATTTTTTTTTTTTTTTTTTTTGGTGGTACTGGGGGTTGAACCCAGGGCCTGGCGCTTGCATGCTCTGCAAGTGCTGGACCACTGAGCTGCACCCTCAGCCCACTTTTTTTACTTTTTGAGACAGGGTCTCACTAAATTGCGCAGACTGCCTCTGGTCGCGAACTTGCAATCCTCCTGCCTCCGCCTCCCAAGCCGCTGGGATTACAGGCATGCGCCACTGCACCCGGCTCGCAGCAGTATTTTTCAAATAAAAAATTTAAAACCAGCCAATAAATGTTAGTTATTGCCATTGTAATAAAGCATAGGTTAGATCACATCTTTTGGTTAGCAGTGATTCATTTTGAATGG
>VMDO01042837.1:0-10285 GCA_007922755.1 Pedetes capensis
TTGTTGTTGTTGTTGTTGTTAGGTGCCGTCGATTCGGTATCCAACTCATAGCGACCCTCATAGGGTTTTCAATGGCTGCCTGTTTCGGGATTGCCTCGGGAGTGGATTGCCAGGCCCTTCTCCCATTTTTGCAGTGCTGGGAATTGAACTTGGGACCTCAGAGACTGCAGGGCAGTGCTCTACCAACTGAGTTAAATCCCAGCCCATAGTTAGTAATAAGGTCTGTGTAATTACTATTTTATGCTGTAACCAATTGCTTCTGACTTATTGTAACACATACCTCATTCAAGTCTACCTTTAAAATACAATATATTCCAATTACATACAGTGCATGCAGATTCAAAGTAGATTTGTTAAGTGTAAGGGAATTGAGGCCAAAAGATACTTGCAACACATTGTTTTCAGTCCTATTTTGAGCAAGGGAATTTGTTTGCTTTTTTTATATACTAGGACTTTGGTGACTTTTTGATCCCATTTTTCACTGCTATATGTAGATCTTCATTGAGGTTGTCCAAGATTTTGTTTTACTTGGTTTCATGATCAATACCTATACAAGCAGCAGTCAAGAAATCAAAGGATGCATTGCATCAGGAAAAGCTGTTGCAAAAGACCTCTTGAAAGTGTTGAAAAGTAAAGATGTCACACTGAAGACAAAAGTGTGCCTAACTCATGCCATGGTATTTTCAGTTGCATCATATGCTTGTGAAGGCTGAGCAGTAAATAAGGGAGACAGGAAAAGAAGCAATGCTTTTGAATTTTGGTGCTGGAGACAAATATTAATTATACCACGTACTGCAAAAGAACCAACAGATCTGTCCTAGAAGTGTTACTAGAATGTTCCTTGGAAGTAAAGATTGCTAGACTGCCTCTTACATATTTTGGACATATGGGTTGGAAAAGTGGCAGGTCAATGAAAAAAGGAAAACCCTCAACTAGGTGGATTAACAAAGTAGCTGCAATAATTGGCTTAATCATAAAAAAGATCATGTACATGGCACAGTGTTTCATTCTGTTGTACATATAGGGTCTCTATGAGTTGGACCCAACTCAATGGCATCTAACAACAATAGTATGTAGATCAGAACAGATTTACTTCCTCTGGAAATAATCCAAATGTTCTTCTTTCTAGCATGTTATTCTTTTTTTTTTTTTTTCGGTTCTGGGGGTTGAACCCAGGGCCTCGTGCTTGCATGCTTTGCAAGTTCTGTACCACTGAACTGCACTCTCAGCCCTATTTTTGTTGTTGTTGTTGTTGTTGTTGTTGTTTTACTTTTTGAGACAGTATCTAGTTAAATTATGCAGACTGCCTCTGGTCTCAAACTTGCAATCCTCTTGTCTCCACCTCCTGAGTCGTGCGCCACTGTGCCCAGTGTAGCATGTTATTGTTGATGAAAGCAAAGTTTTGTGGCATGTGTGTAAAATGGAGCCCATAAAATAATTCATGACATGAAGAGGTAGTCATAATTGCCAATCTTTCAAAACCCTCTAGATCAAGAGTCTCTAACCTCCAGGCTGTGTACTGGTACTGGTGTGAGTGGCAGGTGACACAGTCAAGCTTCATCTGTATTTACACAATAAATATAATGCCCTTAAATCATCCTGAAACCATCTCCGACCCTACCCTCATCCATGGAAAAGTTGTCTTACATAAAACCAGTCCCTACATCAGTTCCTAATAGGATTCTGCTTTGAACACTCCATGATGCCCTATACTGTGCTAGGGTGGTACACAGGAGCCTCCAAAGAATTAATGTGCATATATGTGTATATTTGGGTTTCTTGTATCACATGGCACAAGATCTATTTTCTCCTTTGGAAAATAAAACAAAAGTCATACAAAAGAAATATCATTCATTTTGATTAGGGAGGTAGAGTCAGGTTTAAGGAAAACTTGGTGTGGTGCTAATTCACATGCTGTACTGACAACTAAACTATATTACTTGTGAAAATATACCACATTTTCAGAAGACTAACTCAGCCAACTGAGGCAGTATTTGGAATGAGAAAAATCACACACCTTCATGGGTATCATTTCTATCATATAGTGAAGGAATCAGGGCACTTTAACTTACTCTTCATACCCAAATGTTTAAAAAATAAAAATATGTTTATCTTTTATTTCAAATAACTAGTATGGTGTTTTGCCTTGTCTTGCCAACTCTTTGTGACAGTACTGCCCAATTTCCCCAGTGTCCACAATGTTGGGATCAATGATGGAAACCATGAGTTTTTGAGCTAGATTATTTGAGATTGTGTTGAAGTAGGTGTTGTATATCCTTGCTCAAGGTTCATAAATTCACAGACTGAAATTTAGTTACCATCATCTTTAAAAGAGGAAAATAGGACTCTTCTCATGTTTATTTTGTACCTCTAAGAATTAATTAAGATAATGTATGTAAGACTCTCCAAACGACATCTGGCATAAAGCAAGTGCGCAACTGCTGTTGGCTATTACTATTGACGTCTTTTTATAACATTATTTCAATGTTGTGAATCTAAAAGTTTTCTTCTCTACACATACTTACGTTACTTGATCTATTTGTTGCTGGAGGCAAAAGATACTATAACTGTTAAAACAGCTCTACTAGCAGCATTTTTTAATGTAAGGTTTAATAAATGACAGGAGAGCTTACATTATGTGTTCCTTCAGGACATTAGGATATAGCTGAAACTCTCAGTAAATTTTCTTGTTTGATTTGGACTATTAATTCAAGTACCAGCTCATTTTGGAAGATAATTTCAAGCATCTGGAATGGTCAAATTAGGAAAACCTTCTTCCTTATAGTTGCTGCCTTTTTTTCTTAATTGCAGTGTTTATTTTGCATCTAGAGAGACATTGCTAGGGAGGGGTTCTTAATCCATCTCCTGCCAATAATTAGATGATTGTAAACAAGATAATTAGTATTCACCTTCTTTTCTACAGTATTGGAAACAAAATGAATATGAAAAATAGAAAGATATTTCTAGTTTTGTGTCCTTCACATGTTGTTACATTTGTGAGAAGCTGGAACAAGTAATAGTGAATTCAAAGCCAATTCCAAAGAAAATATAACTATATAGTTTTATGCAAAATTGAGGTGTAGGTCTCTGAATATTTAAATTTGAACACATTGCTTGATAAAGATACATTAATTCTAATCTTCTAATCCTAATCAACTACAAAATGACAATTTTTTTGAATTAAGCAGAAAATCATAAATGTATACTTTTGATTTTATTTCACATAACATCATAATGAACCATATTATCTCTCTGAAAAAAGACCTCTAGGCAGGAGCAAGGCTGGTATGGCAAGAAAGACATTTTAGGTTTTATTTTTTATTCTTTGTGATACCTGGAGATTGAACCTACGGCCTCCTGCAGGCTTTGCAAGTGCTCTACAACTGAGCTGCAGCCCACTTTTAAAATATTTTTAATGTTGAGACAGGATCTCACTAAGTTACACAGGCTGCCTCTGGCCTCAAACCTGTGATTCTCCTGCTTCTGACTCTCAAGTCATGGGGCTTACAGGCAAGAATTGGGGCACCCAACTCATTCAGTTCTTTTTTTATTGTTTCTTTTAAATTTAGTTTTTATAGAAATTTAATAGTGTACATCTTCATGAGGTATATTATGCTGATCCAATACATGTGTATATACAAAGTATAATAATCATGTCAAAGTAATAAACATTTGCATCTCTTCAAACAGTAATCATTTTTTGTGTTTGGAATCTCATACTCTTCTAGTCATTTTGAAATATATCTTGGATTATTTTAACCTACAGTTACTCTGGGTTTGGGGTTTAGCTCATTTGGTAGAGTGCTGCTCTGCACTTTCTGAGGACACAGGCTTGATCACAAAAATGGGAGAAGGATGTGGCAGTCCACTCCCAAAACAATAAGCCATCGAAAATCCTATGAGGGGGCCCTATGAGTTGGACAAGACTCAACCTCAAGAGCTCCTAACAATAACATAGTTACACTGCTGTGCTAAAGACTAGAAGTAATTCCTCCACTCTGTGTTTTAGTGCCCATTATTGAACTTCTTTCCATACTCCCTCCCACACTTACCAGTTTCTAGTGAACACTAAGGAAAGGTATTTTAAAATATATTTTGTTGGAAGCTAAGCAGGGTCAGGCCTTGTTAGTGGTTGGATGGGAGACTGCTCATGTAGATCAGAACAGATTTACTTCCTCTGGAAATCATCCAAATGTTCTTCTTTCTAGCATGTTATTCTCCCCCCCCCCCAGTTCTGGGGGTCGAACCCAGGGCCTCGTACTTGCATGCTTTGCAAGTTCTGTACCACTGAACTGCACCCTCAGCCTTATTTTTTTACTTTTTGAGATAGGATATCATTAAATTATGCAGACTGCCTCTTGTCTCAAACTTGCAGTCCTCTTGCCTCTGCCTCCTGAGTCGTTGCCACTGTGCCCAGTGTAGCATCTTCTTATTGATGAAAGCAACGTTTTGTGGCATGTGTGTAGAATGGAGCCAATAAAATAACTCATGACATTAAGAGGTAGTCATAATTGCCAATCTTTCAAAACCCTCTAGATCAAGAGTCTTTAGCCCCCAGGCTGTGTACTGGTACTGGTGTGCGTGGCAGGTGACACAATCAAGCTTCATCTGTATTTACACAATAAATATAGTGCCCTTAAATCATCCTGAAACCATCCCCCACCCTACCTTCATCCATGGAAATACATGAAAAATACATATCCAATAATTTACTTGCCCTTGTTACTGTTTGTGAACACAAGACAACCTGAAAATTTAATCAATATTTATCTTGTTCATTCTACTCCTTCGTTCACTCAAAATCCAACTCAGAGAGGGAGACAGAGATAGAGGCACACAGAGAGGGAGATATTACCACATGGCAGAAATTGACAGTGGGGTTTAAAAGTACAAAAGAAGTTCCCATCTTATTATAGCACACTGCCTATAGTAGGAATCAGGTATTGAATGAATTAGGTGTTCCACAGGAGTGCCAGGACAGAGAGAGGGGCAAGCTGCGCTGTTACCACAGAAGGAAGGTGGAGCTTCTTCATTCTGAAAGGAAGCTGGGCTCACTGCTTCTGCTAGGAGAAGTGGAAGGGGAGAGCAATAGTCCAGTTAAAACAATTTGTACATCAAAATATGTACACTATAGGGAAAATAGTTGATTAAAAGCTAGGTTTCTAGGGAATTATAATGGCAAGATAAGGAGTTTGGGCTACATTCCTATTTCTCTATAATTGAAAGAAGTATTAATTTTATTCCAACATATATTTAATTAATAGGCATTTTATGTAAGATACTGGGCAAAGCTTTGGGAATATGTAGGGAGTAATTGGGTAGGGGTCCAGCCTCCATGAACTTTATATCTATTAAAATTATGTATTAAAATTAAGTAATAGTTACCATTTATTGAGCAACTACTATGTTGCTGTGTGTATATCATTAGTTATAACTACAAATTGGAAGCTGTTTTAGTTTTATTGCATGTGTGGGGAAACTGCATGACAGAGATATCAATGCCATCCACAGGTCCACACTGCTAAGAAAAATTGATTCCAACTGCCTCGCTATTCCCATTACATTTTCTTACCTACAGCAGTTTTCTAATGAATCTCAGTAGTAAAATCTCAATTTATGAGTTAGGTTTTGGAGTTTTCATCATGTTACAATATAATAGATTTTATAGCTGAAGGGAACGGTAAAAATACCTAACTCATTTTCTTTTCATATTTGAGGTCCAACAATATTAGGGGATTGCTTCAGATTTGGGCAATAGAGTGTTTTGACTCTCCAGTAAGGAGCCTTTTTTCACTTTATAATTCATACAAATCTAGTTATTTCAGCCCCCAAGGCCAATGATATTGTAGGCTAAAGATATACTAGTAAGCAAAACAAATACTTTGTCCTCATGAGGTTTAGAGTCTAGGTCGAGAGAGCAAGATAATTCTTGGGGTAAAACAGCATTATGTTTTCCTGTGAAAGTCACTCACTATTGGATAGGGTAACACAATTCTAAGGTGAAGTATTGTTATAAAAATTGTCCTTGCTGGGCGCGGTGGTGCATGCCTGTAATCCCAGTGACTTGGGAGGCAGAGGCAGGTGGATTTAAGTTCAGGACCAGAGGCAGTCTACATACTTTAGCAAGACCTTTTCTCAAAGAGTTAAAAAAAATGGTCTGGGGGGTGCAGCTCAGTAGCCCAGCACTTGCAAAGCATCCAAATGTAAGGCTCTGGGTTCAACCCCCAGTACCGCAAAAAAAACATTAAATAAATAAATAAATAAATAAATAAATAAAAGTATTGTCCAATGATCCTGAATAAGATATTCTTTCTGGTGAGGTCACATTTGTGTTATTGTTCTATAGAGTCCACATGAAGTGACCAATCATGTGTTTCAATCTTGTCTCTTCTCTTTCATATCTTCAAACAACTAGCTTTAATGTCAAATGCCATGGAAAAGTAGTGGTTTTAGTTCTTTCATTGTATTGATGTGTTCCTGGGGGAAGTCTGGCTCTCCAAATATGAACTGGAGAACATGCATTAATTTTAAATTGTTCTCGATTTAATTCACATAATATTAGTCAAGATTAGCCTTTGGATTCAGATATATTGCTGTGAAAATTAAACCTTTTCAGTCTTATATTTTTGCTAAAAATGAATAAAAGTCTGCTAAGTGGTGTTAACTATTAAATGCAAAAATGTCTTTTATTTTCAGTATAAATTACTTAAATATTTATCAGAATATGGACATTTGATAGAGGAAAAAGATAAAACTAATTGGTGTTTTGCTCTATTTTCTTTCACAAATATTCTTGAAGAAGTGATTTTTTAGGCCTTAAGAGAAATATAGAACCAAAGAACCTCATATTTTATCATTATTGCTGCACTCAAGTGTCTAAGAGGCTCAAGATTGGAAAGATTACCATTGACATATTAAACAGTTCCACTGTCGATACGTAACCCATGTTGAGAATCAGAATTTTCTGAAGATAGTGTAACATACCAAGGAATTATTAGTAATATACAGATAAACTGGGCATGATGACACATGCCTATAATCCCAGAGATTCGGGAAGCAGAGGCAGGAGGTTCGCAAGTTTGAGACCAGATGCAGTCTGCATAATTTAGAGAGATGCTGCCTCAAAAAATTAAAAAATGGGCTGGAGGTGCATCTCCGTGTTCCAGCACTTGCAGAGCATGCAAGCATGAGGCCCTAGGTTCAATACCCAGTAACGCAAAAAAAAAAAAAAATACACACACACACACACACACACACACACACACACAGAGAGAGAGAGTTAAGAATTTCCATTTCAAGGCACGAAATGTCATAAAGACACTTTAGCATAAATAATTAGTATCAAGACAGAAAAGGGATTCCTGTTACCAGACAGCTATGGCATGAAAATGGCAAGAACGAAGCAGAAGTTTGAAAAATGCTACAGCAAAACTAAATACACTGAAAATCTTCAAGTCTGTGTGGTAATTCAAATTAGATGTGATATGTTCTACTTGCCAAACAAGACTGTTCAGAGGCAAGTTTTCTGCTGAATGGACAGTATGTAAGTGACTAAGTAGCTAAATGAGATAAGATATTTAACATTTTAGTTTGCATGTTATTTGTGTGTTATCCTACAGTCTATGAAGTTGCTCCTCCTTAAGTGGAAAGAGACTGATCATTGTTCATGTCATTGCATTTTAGATATGGGGAGAGTTCCCAACTCATTTAGATTATATGCTTTTTATTTTATTTTATTTTATTTTATTATTTTTTGCAGTCCTGGAGGTTGAACCCAGGGCCTTGCGCTTGCATGCTTTGCAAGTGCTGGACTGCTGAGCTGCACCCCAGCCCCCTTTTTTTTTTTTTTTTTTTTTTTGAGACAGGGTCTCACTAAGTTACACAGACTGCCTCTGGTCTCAAACTTGAGATCCTCCTGCCTCTGCCTCCCAAGCTGCTGGGATCACAGGCGTGCGCCACCACACCCTGCTTATATGTTTTCTTTTAATGTGGCTAAACATGTACTTAGCTGTCAGATTTGACTTGGACATACATATATTGCCCACTTATAAATAAGGATGAAAGCTTATGCTGTTTATAATACAAACATATGAATTGTCTTTTTAATCTTACATTATTTTCCTGGTATTATCACAGTAGATCTTTAAACTTTTTAATTTGGTAATTTAGGCTTTGCTGTTGTTGTTAGGTACTGTCGAATAGGGTCTGACTCATAGCAACCTTATGTACAACAGAACAAAACACTACCTGACACTATGCCATGCCCAGCACTATGTCAGTGCTTCCCTACTAGTCATAGGGTTACAAATGGCTGATTGTTTTGGAAGTGGGCTGGTCACTCCTTCTATGCTTATAGCAGCTGGTATTGCCAGCAAGTCTCCCATCCAACCACTAACCAGGCCTGACCCTGCTTAGCTTCCAAGATCAGACAGGACCAGATGCTAGAGTGGTAGTTTGCTATTTTTTTTTCTCTTTGGGTGAGATGTCCTTAAAAACTAGAAAACAAAGTGAATTCCATTCAAAATGAGCAATCTGGTAATGAGTATTATTGTACATACTTGGATCAGAATGCTTCTGAAACATCTGGATTATGAAAAACTTCCCCCTTACCCTCTTGTGCATAAGTATTAGACCTCTCCTCTTTCCTTTCTAACCGTTTATGCATTCTCTGAGTCTATAATTTGACAATTTATATCTCCAGGCTATTCCCCCTCTCTCAATCTCAGACTATTATATGCAACTTTTTACTCAGCATCTCCACTTGGATAGTTAAGAGACACTGTGCAGTGCACTTAGCATGAGTAAAACTGAGCTACTCATGTTCCCTCCTAAACCCATTCCTCAGTTTCCTAATGTCAGACATTAGCAACACCATCCTTCTCACTATTTAAGCTAAAAATCTTGGAGACAGTCTTGACTCCTTTTTTCTCCTATGTCCTTCATGCATCCTGGCAGCAAACTTTGTGGGATCTAATTGCAAACATTTCCAGAATCTCATCAATTTTCTTCACTTTCATTGCTAAATCTACCTCAACATTTCTCACCTGGATCTTAGCTGGAGTCTCCTAACTATACTGCTGTTAATTTTGTCTTACTCTAGCCTGACTTCAACACAGAATCCAGAATGACCTTGAAAAATAGATCAGATCAGATCATTTCTCCATTTAAAACTATGCTGCACCTTCCACTAGATTAAAGCTAAAGCCTTTATAATGGCCAACAAGTTATATATTTTCCTCTCTTCAAATCTCTGCTCTCATTATCTGATGTCCCCACTTTGATCATTCCTCTCTGGTCATCTCTTGTCCTTTTTATTCACTGAATTCTCTATACACTGTCTCACGTCAGAATCTATCTGTTGTTACTTCTTCCCATAGGCTTTTCTCCAAATGCCTCATTCCCTCACCTACTTGTCATTTTTATTCCAATATTGCTCTCTAAATGAATCCTTGCTCCAGACGCAGCCTGTGTAACTTAGCGAGACCCTGACTCAAGATAAAAAGTTAAAAAGGACTTTGGGTGTAGCTCAGTGGTAGAGTACTTGGAAAATATTTGCAAGGCCCTGGGTTCAAGCACCAAGTACTGTAAAATAAATAAATAAATAAATAAATAAATTCTTCACTCTTTTCAAAACCATCAAATCTATATTTCTCCTCCTTTGTTTATGTTCCTCCATTACAAAACTAACTAAAAACAGATGATGTTTTATTTATTTTTTATTGTTTTTTTCTCACAATGAAATTGAAATTCCATGGAGATAGGGAATTAGTAGGTACTAAGGATAGTTTGCTTCTTTTCATTGCTACAAGCAAAGATGGTTAGACTGCATCTTACATATTTTGGACGTGTTGTCAGGAGGGACCAATTCCTGGAGAAGGACACCATTTTTGGGAGACTGGCAGGTTAGCAAAAATGGAAGACCCTCAACTCAATAGATTAACAAAATGTTCTAACAATGGGTTTAAGCATACAAAAGATTATGTGCATGGTACATTGTGGGGGAGTGTTTTGTTCTGTTATACATAGGATCGCTGGGAGTCAGGTTGGACTTGATGGTATTTAACAACATTATTGTAGCATCTATAACACTGCATCACAATATATGTCCTCAATACATATTCTTTAAATGAATGTAGTCCAGTCCTCTAATTTGAAACAATAGTTTACTTAGACTTTTTCTTTTGTAACAGTCTCTTCATATAGATTTTCTCTTCATTGAATCTTCACATGGAAACAGTGAATTGAACTTAAATAATTATGCTATTTTGTAAATTAACACGATGCA
>VMDO01042838.1:0-10285 GCA_007922755.1 Pedetes capensis
GTGCTTGTCTTGGAAGGTCTTTATTTCTCTATCAATTTTAAATAACTTTGCTGAATGTAATCATCTTATTTGGCAATTATTTCCTTTCAGGGATTAAAATATATCATTCCATACTTTTAGGGCTTCTACTGAGAGGCCTGATATGATTCTGATGAGTTTGCCTTTGTAAGTGGGTTGAGTATTTTTTCTTACAGCTTTTAATATTGTTTATTTGTTCTGTAGTGTTGGCATTTTAACTACAATATGTCACAACATATTCTTTTCTGTTAATGTCTATTTAAGGTCCTAAACGACTCTTGTAGTTGGATGTCCATTTCCTCCTCAGATTTGGGAAACTTTCTGCTAGAATTTCATTGACTAGGATTTTTATACTTTGGTTTTTATCTCAGTTCCTTCTTCTATCCCATGGATTCTTAGGTTTGGTCTCTTGATAATGTTACAGGGTTGCTGGAAGTTGTGGCTTTGCTCTTTTATTTTTTCTTTATTGATATCTGAAATTATTAGTTCCTCAATCTTGTCTTCCATCTCTGACATTCTTTCCTCTGCTTGATCTAGTCTGTTGCGATGCTTTCTGCTGTGTTTTTCTTTGATTTATTGACTTTTTCATTTCTAAGATTTCTGATTTCTTTGAGGTCTCAATTTCCTTACATTCATATTGCTGACTCTTTTCTACACTGGTGACTATCTTTTCCAGATGCTGAATTGATTTCCTTATTTATTTATTTGCTGGTTTATATCCTTTTTGTAGTCACTAATCATTTAAAAATGTTAATTAGTGCCGGGCGCAGTGGTGCACACCTGTAATCCCAGCAGCTCGGGAGGCAGAGGCAGGAGGATCGCAAGTTCGAGACCAGAGGCAGTCTGTGTAACTTAGCAAGAACCTGTCTTGAAAAGGAAAATAAAACCGGGGCTGGGGGAGCAGCTCAGTGGTCTAGAACTTGCAAAGCATGCAAGTGAGAGGCCCTGGGCTCAACCCCGAGTACTGCAAAAAAAAAAAAAAAGTTAATTAGTGTATAACATAATGACTTTCATTATGGCATTTTTATGCAATTACATTGTATAATTTGCTCTTTTTCACCCCTTCCTACCCACCTGGTTGCTCTCTTCCCCTCCTGTTATTCCTCTCCTCCCTCTGAATAGTCTTCCTTTTACTTTCAAGTCTCAGACATATTGGTGTTTTTCTTTTGCAAATTTAAATTCTGTATATGAGAGACAACATGTAGTATTTGTCTTTCTGAGTCTTGTTTATTTCACTTAATATGATGATTTCCATTTCCATCCACTTTCCTGAAAATAACATAATTTCATCCTTCTTTATGGTTGAAGAAAATTCTAATATATATATATATCATATTATATATAATACTATATATAATATATATATCACTTTTTTGTAGTAACTGAGAGTTGAACCCATGACCTTATACATATTTTGCAAGTGACTTACCACTGGGCCGCACCCCAAGCCCTTTATTTATTTATTTATTTATTTATTTATTTATTTATTTATTCAATTTTGAGACACAGTCTCACTAAGTTATACAGACTGCCTCTGGCCTCAAAGTCATGATTCTACTGCTTCAGCCTCTTGAGTCATTGGAATTAAAAGTGTGTGCCACTGCCCCTAGCTAAATCACATTTTTTGCTATTTATTCATCTGTTGCTCGATATGAAGGCTGCTTCCAAATTTTGGCTACTGTGAATAATGTTGTAGTGAAAATGGAAGTGCAGGTGTCTCTGTGGTATGTTGACTTGGATTCCCTTGGGAATATCTAGGAGTGATATTTTAAGATTTTTGAGGAATCTCCATACTGATTTCTGTAATGTCTATACTAACTTACACTCCCACCCAAGTGTATAAAGATTCCTTTACAACTGCATCATTGCCAGCATTTGTTGTTGGTGGTGGTGGTGCTAGCCTTTCTGAGTGGAGATGGAATCTCAATATAGTTTTGATTTAGGCTTTCCTGACATATATATATATATATATATATATATATATATATATATATATATATATATACACACACACACATACATATATATACATATATATATAGTTGTTAGGTGCCATTGTTATATATAGTTGTATATATATAGTAAGTATATATATATAGTTGTTTGGTGCCATCGAGTCGTACCCGACTCATAGTGACCCTCATAGGGTTTTCAATGGCAGATTGTTTCGGGATTGCCTTGGGAGTGGGTTGCCACATCCCTCTCATATATATAAAATATATAAATATTATATATATATATAAAATATATAAATATTATATATATATAATATATAAATATTATATATATATAAATATATAAATATTATATATATATATATATATATATATATATATATATATATATATATATATGGCTGGGATTTAGCTCAGTTGGTAGAGTGCTGCACTGCAGTCTCTGAGGTCCCGAGTTCAATTCCCATCACCGCAAAAATGGGAGAAGGGCCTGGCAATCCACTCCCACAGCAATCTCGAAACAGCCGTTGAAAAGCCTATGAGGGTCGCTATGAGTCAGATACCAACTCGACGGCATCTAACAATAACAACATATATATATATATATATATATATATATATATATATATATATATATTTCATATATATTTCATATATTTGAAATATATATGAAACATATATATTTCATATATTTGTTGAGCAGTTGTACCTCTTCTTTTGAGAACTATCTATTCAACTCAATTGCCCATTTGTTGATTGGAATATTTGGAGTTTTGGTGTTTTGACTTCTTTATATATTTTAGATATTAATCTCCTGTCAGATATATAGTTGGCAAACGCTGTTTTGCCTCCAATACATAGGCTTTCTCTTTATTGTTTCTGTTTTTGCAGAAGTTTTTAAATTTATGTAATCTTATTTGTCAATTCTTTCTACAATTTTCTGGACTAATGGAGTACTTTTCAGAAAATTCTTGGCTATGCCTACATGGTTTTATGTTAAAGTATTTGATCCGTATTGAACTTATTTTTGTACAGAGTGAGAGATAGGGATCTACTTTCATTCTTCTACCTGTAGATACCCAGTTTTCCAAGCACCATTTGTTGAATAGACTGTATTTTCTCCAACATAGGTTTTTGGCACCTTTGTCAAAAAGCAGGTGACTGTAGGTGCATAGGTTTATTTCTGCGTCCAATTTGATTGGTCTGCATGTCTTTTTTGTGTCAGTACCATGATTGTTTTGTTACTATGACTCTGTAGTATACTGTGATTTCAAGAATTGTGATGCCTCTTGCATTGCTCTTTATACTCAGGATTTCATTAGACATTTGTGGTATTTTATGCTTCCAAGAGAATTTTTTTGTTCAGGCTGGTTGTGATCCCAACTAATCATGGGTCTCTTGCTTATCTATTCTTCCTCAGATTCCTCCACAGATTCTGGAATGTCTGTGCAAGAAAGAGAATGTAACCACAAGCCATGGAAATGCTATCCAGTTGTGGAGTCACCAGCCATGGCACATGGTGCCATACTCATGTTAGCCCTGCCAAAGCTCCCAGATTTCTCAGCATGTCTGCATCAGGCTCTCCAATGGCCCTCCAATGAAAGCCTCATGCTACTACTTCCTACCTGGGGTACAGACCTCAAAGTGACAACCAGAAAAAGGGCTACCTACCAAAGTTGACTTGCACACGAACAATGCTTTAATATAAGCATGTCCCATACATAGACCCTACACTCCCCCTGGCAACACTGCCAACACTGCATCTGTTACACACCCATGTGCTACTGTGAGGCATTACCAAGCTTCTTGTCATGTGGTCTGTCCTTGTTTTGAGGTTCCCCCAAGTAGATCAGTATGAAACAACAGAGCTCCTCTCCAAGCAATGTCTGGCTGTTGCCCTCTTAGAACTGAGGAGTGATACAGCAAATTTGTTCTGTACAAAAATAGCTCACTGGGGGAACCATTGTCATAACAAATCCCCCAACTGGGTTTAAGGCTGATGAAATCAATGAGCTTGTTCTGTAAGTAGGAACACCAGTCTCCCTTTTTCACCAGGGCCCCCTGGCTTACCTTGTAGATGAGGAATGATCTTTGCCTCCCCCCAACAAGGGTGTCTAGGCTGGAGACAAAAGCTGATTTTTCTTCCTTCCTTTCTTGCATTGCCTTTCTGTTTTTAGGTTATTTGAGGTGATCTATCAGGTCTTTCATGGCATACCGTGTTTCATTTCTGCTTTTTTCTTCAGAATTGAGCCTATTTTTGTTATTCTGACTTTTTTCTTCATGTATACTTAGGGAGACAGCTTCTAAACTGCCAACTTAACCTCCTCCTCATTAATCATTTTTAAAGGAAGATTTTTAAATTCTTTTTCTGTCATTTCAATCATTTCAATACTTTTGGATTCAGCATTTGGAGGAGACATGTTGCCTTGTTTTTTTAAAATGTTTCTTGAGTTTCCATTTTGTGATTTGTGCATCACTTGGGATGGATATCTTTTCTGATTTTATTTGATTATCTTCTTAGTGAGTAACTTTCTCTTGAGGGATCAATCCCAGTACCACTCAGAAAAGAGAAAATAAACCATCGAAAAGCTTATAATAATAAACCAAATAAGATATAGAAATACACTTAAAATCATTGAAAGCCAATTACTGTACCATTAGGGCTGGGGTTTAGCTCCATTGGTAGAGTGCTTACTCTTCATGCTCTGAGGCCCTGGGTTTGATCCCCAGCATAACAAAAATGGAAGAAGGACCTAGAACTCAATTCTGAGACAGTCAGTAATTGAAAACCCTATGGATAGCAAAGAATCACTCTGAGATATAGTACCTCTTTCATTCCATTGTGTATAAGAGTCAGATCTGACTCAATGGCACCTAAAAGACATTGTACCACTAATGACCATAGAACTGACTATGGCAACAATAGTGTCGAGTAAGTTTTGAAGTTAAAAATTATTTAAGGTAAAAGTAAAACTAGTAATTGTATAAAATCAAAGAAGGAGGCACGGAAAGGGGAACAGGAAAGAAGGAGCAAGGTTAAATAAAAGAAAGGAATAGGTGAATAATGTGAGGAAGGAGGAGAGAAAATAGGATCAGACAAAATATCTGATTGAACAGTAAACAAAAATGAACAAACAAAATTAGATGAATGTAAGAAGAGGAATAAAAAATAAAAATTAAAGATTTGAAAAATAAAATAAATTCAAAATAATATTAAACAAATACTACATAGAGACAGAGAGGAAAACAAGTGGCAAAAAAAGAAAAAAGACATTAAAAAGTAAAGAAGAATTACAATTAAAAGAAAAAATGCAAAAAGAAAAATAAAATTAAAAACCAAAAGGAAAATAGGAAACAAAAAGAAACAAAAAAGAAAAGAATAAAGAGAGAAATAACTCAGGGAAACTGACAAAGTACTAGAGTTATCTACTTCCTGTGTCCTTTAATATTGGAGTCTGCCAGGTGAAAGTGTGGTCAGTTGAAGTTGGAGTCTCATATTTTCATCTTTTCTACCATTTATGTTGACCCTGAGCCTGGACCAATGGGTCTCTGGCACAGCTACCCTAACTATAGAAATGTTTCTTCTTTGTATACCTAGAGCCTCTGCTGGTTACACTTAGCTTTATAGCCTGTGGTGCAGAAAGACTCTCACATGTGCCAGAGACTTCTCAGTTTGTACCCTTTGGAGTAGCTAATGTCCACGCCAAAGTGTATTTCCAAGGTGTGTTGAGGGGCAGGGTAAACAAATAGACCATTGAGATGCATCTCAGTGCTTTCATATCCTGCCAAGAATTGAATATTCTGAGGGTGGGAGAAGGCTGCAGAGATTGAATACTCTGCTGTCATTGAACTTCAGAGGTCTAAGTTACATAAGCATTGACCTACATGACAGATAGCTCCATACATGGAGTCATTTGCTGACCTCAGCCTGGGAATTATCAGTTTCTGCAATTCTCAAGAGATGGGGCTACTGTCCACCATGCTTGTACCTTCTGCTACCTGTAATTCTCAGTGTATCAGCATCCAGCCTTCCCCTGTCCACAACCACCTGTTGCAGCCATGTTCCACCCTAGTACTGTGGTAGATTGTTCCAAGCCTCTGTGATTTTTTTATCACTCCTTGTTTTCATGCACCCAGAGTAACCCAGCCTCAAACAACAGGTTCCATCTCAAGACGGTGTTCAGTCAAAGTCCACTGAGACATGAGGCATGACAAAATGGATCTTTTTTCCAATGCTTACTCTTCACGTAGGAGTAGCTGCTGCCTCACTACTGAGTCTCCCAACTGGATCCAAGGGTTGTGAGAAGTGTGGGCTTGGACTGTGGGTAGGACTGCCAATTTCTTCACTAGAGGTGTCTGGCTTACCTTTTTGATAAGACTTCTGTTTTGCCTCCCCCACTGAGGAGACACAGCAGGAATCATGTCTTGCTCAATCTTTCTCACTCTGTAGTCCTTCTGTTTCTCAGTCCTTTGAAACTGTTCTATTACCTCCTTTGTGGTTTCCATTCTTTTCCAATCTTTCTTTCTGTGGGCTAGAGTCTAATCTTTTGTTATCCAGACTATTTTCCCTCACCATGTCATTCAGAGGTAGCTTCTAATCCTCCATTTTTTCCTGGAAGTCCACTCTAACTTACTATCTTATGATATTTCTTTTTCATTTCAAAATACCAACTGACATGTGCCATGCACATGACAATTGAGGGCAAGCTAACCATGATGCTTACTTTTATAAATCTAGCCTCATTCAAAAACAGAAAAACAAATGTTTTCATTAAATTATGACACTGCATGTAGCTCTCTTCCTTTCTAATGTTATCAACAAAGTGTAGAACCAAGAGAAATGACAAGAAGCTACCATATGTTATGATTTCAATATGGAAAATCCTCCACAGGCTCATGTGTTCAATGCTTGGTCTCAACCTGGTGTCACTATTTTAGGTGGTTCTAGAAACTTGGGGAAGTGGGACCTATCAGAACAAGTACATCATGACAGTTGGTCATGTCTTTGAAGATCATATCTTTCCCTGGACCCTTCCTATTGCTGTCTCCTTCCTGTTTGTCATGAAGTGAACAGTCTCCTTTGCACACCCCTACCAACATGATGTTCTGCCTCACCATGAGTCCAGAAACGGAGCCAAATGACCTTGGACTGAAATCTCTGAAACCATGAGACAAAATAAGTCCTTCCCATCTTAGGTTGTTTCTGTCAGTTATTTTGTCACAGTGGGAAGAAAAGTAACTAATACACCATGTCTTTGAAACAGTAGCTCAGAATTAATTCTTAGCTTACAGGGAAATATTATTTTATCTCCATTTTTAGCAGAAATGTTAGACATGGACATTTTATGACATTTCTCCTCTATGACACTCTAGAAACCACAATTTCCATTGAATTTTCTACAGCTAACAAACAATATTTTGAGATATTTGGCCTCTATTTCATTTAGTAGTAATAAATCTCAGAGCCATTAATTCAAATATTTTATAAGAATATCTAGTTCTCATTTTGAGATTGCTTCTTCAAAATCAGTGTCTTAGGATTTAAATATTTTAAATTTGGCTAATGCTACAGTTTGAGAAAAATAATTGCATGTATAAGTGCCCCTCTTAAAAACAAAAAGGAAAAAAAAGTAGAAAATAAATACTCCTGAATCTGAATTTAGTGTGCCCTTATGCATTTACTAGAGAACAATAAATATGCACATACTTAAACTCTTGCTTTTTCCCCATATTTTTCTTCTTACACTACATGTATCACAGACACATATCATACAAATATTTATTTCCAAATGGAATTTTAATAAGTTGTCATTTTATGGTAAAACATCAGCTAATAGTTTTTGAAATGGTATCTGGAGCACTTTATAATTATATTCTTGAATGCACCAGAGGCTTGCTGAATTTAAGAGAAAGAAAACTTTTATATTATACTTCCACAAAAAATAGATCAATAAAATCGATGTATTTAGTAGGTGGTTTTAACACCACATATTCATAATTCTAGGGTCCCTCTATCAATTCAAAATGAATGGAAACACTAACAACTTATTACATTAATTATTAATTATAAGCCTTTTGAATATTAACTGAATCAAATAAGCATGTATTCCATACCTATTGTATACCTAGGACAGACTATTTCTAGGAGCAGTGAATGATCAAGAAAACATCAAGATGTACATAAAGTGTTAGGATATCTTCTTAAACATGTTTAAAATATTCATCTAGGATTTATAGATGGTAATACTCAATGCGATCCAATTAATTATATTCCCAACAATTTGGAGGGCAGTGTAATTGATGGAAAAAGTATTGGTGTAGACAGAAATCACATGATCATCTCAATTGATGCTGAGAAGGCCTTTGACAAAGTGCAACAATCTTTCATGAAAAAAAACTCCTGGAGAATGTGGGCATAATGGGGAAATATTTCAATATCATAAAGGCCAGCTCTGAAAAATATATAGCCAATATCATATTAAATGGGGAAAAATTGAAACCATTCACTGTAAGATCAAGAACAAGACAAAGATGTCTGCTATCTCCCATCTTATTCAATATTGTTATCAAAGTCCTAGCCAGAGCAACCAGGCAACAGAAAGAAATCAAAGGGGTGTAGATAGACAAAGAAGAGGTCAAATTATCCTTATTTGTGGACAACATGATCCCTTTCCTAAAGGACCCCAAAAATTCCTCTAGAAAACTCTTAGAGCTAATTAACACCTTTAACAAAGTAGCAAGATAGAAAATTAACATGCAAAAATCAGTAGTCTTCCTTTACTCAAATAGTGAGCAGGAATAAAAGGAAATTAAGGTGATAATCCCACTTACAACAGCTCACCAAAAAATTAAATATTTAGCTATCAATATAACAGAAGACCCTGAAGATCTCTACATGAAAAACTTCAAAACACTAGAGAAGGAAATTGCAGAGGATACTAGAAGATGGAAGAATCTCCCTTGTTCATGGATCAGGAGAATCAATATTGTAAAGATAGCTATATTACAAAAGCAATTTACAAATTTAATTAAATTCCCATTAAAATTCTAATGACAAATTTTGCAGAAATATAAAAAAACTGCTAAAATTCATATGGAAAGACAAAAGGCTACATGTAGCAAAAACAATCTTAAGCTGGAAAAACAGCACTGGTGGGATCATTATACCTGATTTCAGACTATACTACAGGGCTATAGTGGCAAAAATAGCTTGATACTGGCACAAAAATGTGATTGAAGACCAATGGAACAGAATTAAACACCCAGAGATACACCCACTCCACTATAGCCACCTGATTTTTGACAAAGGAGCTAAGAACATTCAATGGAAGAAAGATAGCTTCTTCAACACATGGTGCTGGGAAAATTGGATATCCATTCACAGAAAAATGAAAACAGAATCCTATATTTCAATTGACATGAGAGTCAATTCAAAATGGATAAGAGGCCTCAACATAAAACCAGAAACCTTAAAACTACTAGAAGAGAAGATAGGAAGCATGTAGGGAAAGTATTTCTTTAACAAGACTCCAATTGTCCAGGAAATGACACAAAAAATTAAAAAATGGAATTACATGAAATTAAAAAGCTTCTTTACAGTAAATGAAACAATCATTAGAGTTAAGGGATAACCTATAGAATGGATGAGAATCTTTGTATCCTACATATGCGACAGAGGACTAATTTCAAGAATATACAAAGAACATAAGAAAGCAAATATCAAGATAACAAATAACCCAAAATACGTAAGTGGGTAAAGGAAATGAACAGACGGTTCTCAAAGGAAGAAGTTCGAAGTGCTAAGAAACACATGAAAAATGCTCAATATTCCTAGCAATTAGGGAAATGCAAATCAAAACAACACTGAAATTCCCTCTTACTCCAGTTAGAATGGCCAAGATCAACAAAACAAATAATAACCAATGCTGGAGAGGATATGGAGAAAAAGGAACCCTTTTACACTGCTAGTGGGATTGTAAAGTAGTCCAATCACTTTGGAAATCAATGTGGAGATACCTTAAAAACTAAGAATAGAACTGCCATATGATTCAGCAATACCACTCTTGGGAATATACTCAAAAGATGATAAATCATCATATGACAGAGACACCTGCATTTCCATATTTAATGCAGCACTCTTCATAATCACAAGGATATGGAATCAACCAAGATATCCATCAACAGAGGAATGGATAAAAATGTTGTGGTATATATATACAATGGAATATTTTTCAGCAATGAAAAGGAATGAAATAATGTTATTTGTATCAAAATGGATAGACCTGGAAAGAATATCTTCCTACATGAACAAA
>VMDO01042839.1:0-10283 GCA_007922755.1 Pedetes capensis
AAAAATACTATATAGTAAAAGATAGAGAAGACTTGGATGGGAAACTTAGATAGGAAGGGGGGAGGGGGGAAACATAGAGGAGGGTAAGGGGTAACCTATATGAATAATGCTTATCAAATTGCATATATGAAAATTGTCACAACGGAAAGCATGTCAAAATGAATCACATTATGATGTACATTAAAAATTTCTAATAAAAAAAGTAGCTTGCCAGCTGGTCTAAATAAACTTTTCTGCTCCCGAAAAAAAAAAAAAAAAGAATTTCATTAGTGAATTCTATTATGAATTGAGAATTTCATAGAAATCATTAGTGTCTAAAATTTGAAGTCCACATTCCTAAGCTTGAATGTCATACTCCCATAACATAATAAATGGCAGCTGCTCTCAGGGAACTTATTTTTGCATTGATTTAGAGACTTATGACAGTCATTGCAGAAATAAGCTTGAGACAGAGATAAATAAATATACATTTTCATATATCACAGCATCACGGTCTGTTCTCAGGAATCACTGTTTCTAGTTTCACACCCATATAGAATACTATAGTACATTAATGCAGCATTAGAATGTAGAATAGAAATTGATGTCTTTCTACTCCATCAGAATTGTTGTTGTTGTTAGGTGCTGATGGGTGAGGTCCAATTCATAGCAACCCTATGTACAACTAAACAAAATACTCCTGGACACTGTGCCACACCTGGCACTATGTCAGTCCTTCTCTACAAGTCATAGGATTTTCAATGGCAGACTGTTTGGGGACGATATCGGAAGTGGGCAGCCCTTCTCCCATTTCTGTAGTGCCGGGGATCACATCTACTGCCTGAGAGAGTGCAGACCAGCACTCTATAGCACCTAATAACAACCTCAGCCCCCAGCAGAATGAGAATATTAAGTTGGATTTTAATTTGTTACACAGAAAGTAAAAACAATATGCTTTTTCCCAGAAATGTTTCTTTAAAAAAGTAAAAGTACAAATCATTAAATCTTATGTGAAATGCATGACATGAATTCATCATATAAAGAAAGCCTGTTGTAAATTATCTTATAAAGAATTACCTATTACTTTTATACTTGGATTTGTGTTTGAAGAGAATTTCATAATAACAGTCCATATCTGTGCTTGATCAACTTCAACAACATCCTTTGGAAAGAATGGGAATTATTTGGAGGCATAAAAGCTAAGAGATACATAAGCCTTCCTCCCCCTTCCCAATTTTACATATTTATTCTCTGAGCATATTTTTTCCCTTATTCATCTTATTAAAGTGTAAAATGTTTTGCAAATCAGGTTGTGTGGCTAAATTTTTACAAAATTCAACAAACTCTACCAAATTTGTTTAATTTCCTTTATGTACAAAACTTTCCAGTAGTTCCCAGTTTGCATTGTGATGAAAATCTATGGGAGATGATATTCACCAAGGTGGTATGACCACATGTTTATTTTATTTAACATAGCATCATCAGTATTCCTACAAATAATTAAAATGAGCAAATTTCAATATTCAGATCTCAAGTTTTGTTTCATTGCCTTAGTAAAAAGTTGGCTTAAACCATTCTGGGTCATCAGTTTATGACATAAGATCTTATAATGGTATATATCATTTTAAAAACACATTGCATTATTTGTAATGGGGGCATGCTTTTTTAGCTTTTATTTTTTAATTAGCATGAATAATAATGAGTTTAAATATGACACCCCATTACCCTCCCTTCTCTCACTGGTCATCTTCCTTCCACCAAGTTGTTCCTATTTTATTTTCAAGTCTTACATATGTATATATATTTTAAATCTAGATTCTGCATGTAAAAGAGAACATGTGATAATTGTTTTTTGAGTTTTGTTTAACACTGTAATCTCCAGTTCCATCCATTTTCCTACAAATGACATAACCTCCTTCTTCTTTATGACTGAATAAAAATTCATTGTGTGTGTATATGTAGCACAATGTGATATATACATATCACATTTTGTGTATATATATATATCTTTAAAATACATAGATATTTTATGTTTATATCTTTATCTCTTCATAAATTTTTGTAGATATCAGTACTGATCCCATATCTTAGCTATTATGAACCGTGCCCCTGTGAACATGGATGTCCAGATGTCTCTATGATATGCTGATTTAGATTCTTCAAATATAAATCCAAGAGTGGTATGACTGGATCATATGATACCTCTCTTTTTGTATTTTTGAGAAACCTACCTACTAATTTCCACAGTGAGTCTAACATATTCCTACCAGCAGTGTGTAGAGTTTCCAGCCCCTCCCCCACACACATACCCCACATTTTGGCCAGCATTTGTTGCTGTTGGTTTTCTTAATATGCTAGCCATTCTGACTAGGATGAGATGAAATCTCAATATTGTTTTTATTTGCATTTTTCTGATGGCTATGGATATTGAACAATTTTTAATGTATTCATTGACCCATCTTTTATTTTTAGAGAACTGTCAGTACTTTTGTCCCTGTGTTGATTATTTAATGTTTTAGTTCTTAAAATTTGTGTTATTTGTATATTACAGATACTAATCCACTATGAGATGTATAACTGGTAAAATTTTTCTCCCATTCTGTAGGATGCTTTTTCACTCTGTTGTTTCCTTTGCCATGCAGAAGACTTTAAATTTAACACAATCTCATATGTCAATACTTAGTATTATTTCCTGGGGTATTGGACTTATTTTCATAAAGATTCTGCCTGGGCCCATAACTTGAAGTGTTTTTCCTGTGTTTTCCTATAGCACTTTCAAAGTTTTAAGTGTTACACTAAGGTCCTTGACTCATTTTGCATTGAATTGTGTACAGAGTGAGATACTGGAATCTAATTTCATTTTTCTGCATGTGGATAGTCAGTTTCCCTACACCATTTGTTAAAGGGGCTGGTGTTTAGCTCATTTGGTAGAGTGCTACTCTGTGTTCTCTGAGGACCTGAGTTCAATCCACAGCACTGCATATACAGGGGCCAGACCAAGCAGCCCACTCCTGGTACTATCCCAAAATAGTCTGCGATTGAAAATCTGATGAATAGCAGAGAAGTGCTGACATAGTGCTGGGCATCGCACAGTGTTGGGGGAGTGTTTCGTCTGTTGTACATATATGGTTGCTATGACTTGGACCCAATTCCATGGCACCTAACAACAGCAGCAATTTGTTAAAGGGGGTGATTTTCCTCCAATGTATGTTTTTAGCCATTTTGTCAAAAAATCTTATGTCTGTAGCTGAATAGATTTATTTCTAGTTGTTCTAGTCTAGCAGTCCCTGACCTTTTTGGCACCAGGGACTGGTTTTCTGGAAGATAGTTTTTCCACAGACTGAGTGGGGGGGTGCATTACATTTATTGTATAAGTGCAAATGAAGTTTTGATCACTCTCCTGCCACTCAAACTATTACCAGTCCTCAGCTCACATGTTGAGGTTTACTACTCTGGTCTATTATATTGTCTCAATGTCTGCTTTTGTTTCAGTACCATGCTGTTTTTATTATTACAGCTCCATAGTAAAACTTGAGTCAGGTATTATGCTAAGTCTAGGCTTGCTCTTTCTGCTCAGAATTGCTTCATTTATTTGGGTTCTTTCTTAACTTCTGTATGAATTTTCGGATTGTTATTTCTAGTTCTGTGAAGAATATCATTGGAATTTTCATGGTAATTGTATTGAATTATTAGATCACTTTTGGTAATATAACCATTTTCACAAGATTAATTTTGTGGGCTGATGAGCATAGGAGGTCTTCCTATCTTTTAGGGTCTTCTTCAATTTCTTTCTTCAGTGCCTTGAAGTTTTCATTCTGGAGGTCTTTCACCTCCTTGGTTAGGTGTTGTTGTTGTTATTGTTGTTGTTAGGTACCATCAAGTTGTGGCTGACTCATAACGACCCTTATAAGGCTTTCAATGGCTGGTTGTTTCAGAATTGCCTTGGGAGTATAAAATTGCCACATCCTTCTCCCATGGTTAGGTGTATTCCTACATATTTTTTAAGACTATCATAAATGGTATTGTTTTCCTGATTTCTTTCTCATTGTGCTCATTATTGGTAAATTGAAATGCTAATGATATTTGTATGTTGATTTTATAACTTGCTAGTTTGCTGAAAAGTGTTTATAAGATCTAAGTGTTTTCTGGTGTAGTCTGTAAAGTCATTTTTTAAATTAATGATTTAATTATACATGTTGATGGGGATATAGAGTGATAATTCAGTTCATATATCCATTATGCAATTAGCAAATCATGATTATTTACATTTCCATTTCCTTAAACATTGTACAGACCAAAGTAAACATGAAATAAAAACAAAAACAGAAAAGGAAAATTTTTTATTAACATATAGTGACGGCCATATGAAGTTATGAGTTTAGCATGTTTTTTTTTTTTTTTGGATTTTCATAGTTGCATCCTTTATGTTGTGCTTTTTTTCCCTCCCTTTTTACATGTCTAAGTTGTTCCCTCTGCCATTCCCAACTTCTCCTTCATCCATTCCTTCCCACTAATCTCTTCATTCATCATATCAGGTCCACTTGTATTTTCCAGTCTTAGACAAGTATAACTATATATTTTTTCTTTAATGTATATCTAGCTCCCACAAATGAGAGAATATGTGGTATTTTTTTATTGAGTCTGGCTTATTTCACTTAAAATGATGCTGCGTAGTTCCATGTTTTTGCTGCCAGTGCACCATTTCACACTTTTTTACTTGTAAATAATATTCCATTAAGTATATATACTAATTTTAACACAATCATCTGTTGATGGACATCTGTGTTGATTCTCTATCCTTGCAATTGTGAAGAGTGCTCTATGAAATATGGAAGTACAAGTGTCCCTGTGGTATGATGATTTATCTTTGGCTATACGCCTAGAAGTGATATAACTGGATCATATGGTAGTTCTCATTTTAGTTATCCACAGTACCTCCATACTGATTTCCATTGTGTCTTAACTAATTTTCAGTCACACCATAAATGTAAAACAGTTCCTTTTCCCATCATCCTCACCAGCATTTTTTTGTTGTTTGCTTTGTTAATCATGATCATTATTACTGGGTGAGATGGAATCACAGTGTAGCTTTGATTTGCATTTCTCTGATAGTTAGGGATATTGAACATTTTTTCATGTGTTTATTGACCATTTGTCTTTTGCAAACTGTTTGGGTCTATTGCCCACTTATTTGTTGGATTATTTGTTATTTGTCATTTAACTTATTGAGGTTGTTTTGTATATCCTAGATATTAATCCTATGTCAGATATGTAGGATGCAAATATTCTCTCCCATTCTGTAGGCTCTTCCTTCACTCTATTAAATGTTTCCTTTGCTGTACAAAAGCTTTTCAGTTTTATGTAATCCCATTGTTGATTCTTTGTGCAGTAACTGTGATATTGGAGTCTGGTTAAGAAAATACTTGTTTAAGCCTATGAGTTGGAGTGTGTTTCCTATATTTTCTTTCCAGTAGTTTTAAGGTTTCTAGGTTTATGTTGAGGTGTCTGATCCATTTTGAGTTAATTTTCACACACGTTGATAGGCACACATCTACTTTAATTTATCTACATATGGATATTCAATTTACCCAGCTCCATTTGTTGTAAAAGCTACATTTTCTACAATGTATGCCATTGGCCCCTTTGTCAAAGATCAGGTAGCTGTAGTTGTGTGGGTGTATCTCTGAATCTTCAGTTATGGTCTATTGATCTTCATGTCTGTTTTTTTGTGTCACTATGGCCCTGTTATATAGTTTGAAGGCAGGTATTGTGATGCCTCTTGCACTGTTTTTGATGCCTAGGGTTGTTTTGGCTATATGAGGTCTTTTGTGCTTCCATATGAATTTTAGGATTCTTTTTCTATTTATGTAAAGTATGTCATTAGAATTTTGATGGGAACTGCATTAAATTTGTAAATCACTTTTATAACATAGCCATTTTCAAAATATTAATTCTTCTGATCCTTGAGCAACAGAAGTCTGTCTTTATTATCTTCTGTAATTTCTTTCTTTAGTGTTTTGAAGTTTCCATTGTAGATATCTCTAGGATCTTTGATTATATCATTTCCTAAATAGTTAATTTTGGGTGGGCTATTGTGAATAGAATTTTTGTCTTTATTCCTTTCTCATCCTATTTGTTATTGGTATAAAGGAATACTATTGATTTTTTGAGAGTTAATTTTGTACCCTGCTATTTTACTCAAGTAGCTAATTATTGCTAAGAGTTTTCTAGTGGAGTTTAATTCAGAGTCCATTAAGTATAGGATCATATCATCTGCAAGTAGGGATAATTTGAGTGCTTCATTTCCTTTTCGTATGCCTTCTGTTTCTTTCTCTTAATTGTTTGCTCTGGCTAGGACTTCAATCACTGTTTTGAACAAGAAAGGAGAGAGTGAACATCCTTATCTTGTTACTTATCTTAGAGAGAATGCTCTCAGTTTTCCCCACTTAATATAATGTTGGTTATAGGTTTGTCATATATGGCCCTTATGATGTTGAGATATGTTCCTTATATCCCCAGTTTCTGCAGGACTTTTATCATGCAGGGATATTGAACTTTGTCAAAAGATTTTTAGGATCAATTGAGATGACCATGAAATTTCACTCTACATGTATCTTGATATGCTGTCCTATGTAAATTGATTTGTATGTGTTGAACCATACTTTCATGTGTGGAATGAAGCCCACTGGTTGTGCTGTATGATCTTTTTTATGTGTTGTTGCATTTAGTTTCCAAGTATTTTATAGAGGATTTTCACATAAATGTTCACCAGGATAATTGGTCTATAGTACTCTTTTTTTGTAGTATCCTTGCCTGGTTTGGATTTCAGGATGATATTGGCTTCATGCAACGAATTTGGAAGTATATCTCCCCTTTCTATTTTATGGGATAGTTTGAGGAGGATAGATATTAATTCTTCTTTAAAGGTTTGATAGAATGCAGCTGTGAACCCATCAGGACCTCGGGTTTTTCTGTGTTGTTGAGTTCTTTATTACTGCCTTAATTTAATTGCTTATTATATATCTGTTTAATTTGGTTTTATCTTAAGGATTTAATTTTGGTAGGTCATAAGTGTTAAGGAAATTATCCATTTCTTTTATATTTTCATTTTGAGGGAGTACAAATTCTCAAACCAGACTCTGATGATCTATATTTCATTGATACCAGTTTTTATGACTGCTTTTCATCTCTAATTTTATTAATTTTGGCCTATTCTCTCTTTTTTGGTGAGTGTGGCTGAGTGTGCTAATTTTGATTATCTTTTCAAAGAATCAACACATAGTTTCATCAATTTTTTGTATTGTCATTTTAATCTGTTTTGTTAACCTCTGCCTTGCTCTTAATTATTTCTTTTTGTGTGCTATTTTTGGGATTGACTTCATTACTGTTTTGCTAGTGCCTTTAAGTTTATCACTAAATTATTTAATCAGGCCTTTCCTATCTTTTTAAGGTAGGCACTCATGGACATGAATTTCCCTTATAGAACTGCCTGTGCTATGTCCTATAGATTTTGGTAGGTATTACTTTCATTATCATTTGATTGAAGGAGCTTTACAATTTCCTTTCTGATTTCTTCAATGGTCAGAACTATGTAATTTAATCTCTCTATATTTGTAACATTCTTGTAGTTTTTCTTGCCTTTGACTTCTACTTTTATTCCATTGTAATCTGATAAGGTACATGGAATCATTTCAATTTCAATTATTCTTTGTATTTGCTAAGACAAGTTTTGTGGATTAAAATGTGGTCTACATTAGAATATGTTCCAAGTGATACTGAGAAGAATGTGTATTTCACCTCTTGGATGGAATATTCTATAGACACATTTTAAGTCCAGTTGTTCTGTGGTATTATTTAAGCCCATTGTTTCTTTGTTGATTATTTTGTTTTGATGACTTGTGTGTTGAAGAGAGTGGGACATTTTGGTCTCCTGTAATTCTTATGTCTGGGCCTATGTGTTCCTTCATTGCCAATAATGTTTGTTTTATGAAGTTAGTTGTACCAGTGTTTGGTACATAAATATTGACTAATGTCATGTCTTCTTGGTTGATTGTTCCCTTTATTAATATGTAGTGACCACTTTATCCCTTCTAATTAATTTAAGATTGAAGTCTAGTTTATCAGAAATTAGTATAGCTATCTCTGCTTTTTTGGGGATTCCACATGCATGGTGTATTGTTTTCCAGCCTTTTAGTTTCAGTCTATTTTTTTTTTTCCTTGTGAATGAGATGAGTGTCTTAAACCCACATTAAAAAGTTTTTTTTCCCAGTTAGCCAATCATTGCCTTTAAATGATTGGTTAAGACTATTTACAATTAGAGTAATTATTGAGAGGAGTTTGGGGGTTCCACAATTGTGTTATTTATCTGTTGGGATTATATCTTGCTTCTTCTTCACTTTGTGACCTATTCATATTGGGATTTGCTGGTTTATTAGGTTGGATATCCTTGCTTCTTGATTAGTTTTGTTTGTTCATGTATTCCTCTCATGGATTTTATTCATTCCTCTGGTCTAGCATTTGTCTTTGTCTTTCTTCTTTTGTATATAGTATTTCTTTAAGCAACCAATGCAGTGCTGCCTTGGTGGTCATGAATTACTTAAGCTTATATTTATCATGGAAAGTCTTTATTTCTCCATCTATTTTAAAGGATATTTTGCTGGATAAAATAGGCTTGGTTGGCAATTATTTGTTTTCAGGACCTGAAATATATCAGTATATACTTGCCGAGCTTTTAGGGTTACTGTAAAGTTGCTGTTATTCTGTAAATGAGATAACATTTTTCTTTTACAGCCTTCAAATTGATTCTTCCCATTGTAGTTTTAGCATTCCAACTATAATGTGACAGAGGATCTGTTCTAATTTAATCTATTTGAAATTCTGGATGCCACTGTGTTTTGGGGTCTACTTCTTCCCTTAGGTTTAGGAAGTATGCAGGTATTATTTCATTGAATAAATTTTCTATGCCTCTGGTTTTAGTTTCAGAATCCTCTTGTACACCCTATATTCATGAGTTATGTTGTTTCATTTTATCAAAGACTTCTTGAAATTTGTGGTCATTTTGCTACATTTTTTTCTCCTTTTTGGTATCTGAATAAGTAAGCTCTGTGATCTATGCTTCTGTCCCTGATATTTTGTTTTCTGTTTCAGTGAGTCTGCATATGTTGCTGTTAACTTTAGTTGGTCAATTATTTTATTTTAATTCCAGCCTTTCTGTTTTGTTCTTTTCCAAGATATTGATTCCTTTGCTGATTTTTTTAAGTTAGATACCTTCTTGCTCAGTGCTTCAATTTTGTTCATATATTTTCTTGTCCTATCTTTTAGATTTTTAAAACATTCTTCTAAGCATACTTTTAAATACTTCAGTATTTCTAGCATTTGAGCATCTTTGATTTCCATTATTTATGGGTAATGGTATTTAGGGAGGTCTTTGATTTGTTTTTTCATATATCCTATGTTGCTGTGTTGGTTTTGAGTATTCCTTTGTCTGGTAATTTCTGGTTTATATATTTGGGGTTATCTTTAATGACATATTTTGAGGTCTTGGTGCCCAGTGTTACTCAGGACACAGAAAGCATTCTGCTGCTAAAGTAATAGCTTCATCCAAACTCTCATTTATGATTATGATTAGTCTTATTTGAGGCTGGGTACTATTTCAGAAATTACCTGTGGAAATGAATTGTTAGCTATAAGAACAAATGGGCTTAGGAGATGAATATTGAATATAGCACAGATATTGATGACAGAAAAATGAAAGTCTGATAAACAGGTATAAGGGAATAGGGAAAAGAACAAGATTAAATAAGGATAAGGAAGAAGAACAAGCAGAAGAGGGAGTGTTGGGTATGAATGAGAAAAATGTAGGCAAAATTATAAATCTACTTTTTCTGGGGATAGGGTTTAGCTCAGTTGGTAGAGTGCTGCTCTGCGATCTCTAAGGCCCTGGGTTCAATCCCCAGCACAACAGAAATGGGAGAAGGATATGTCAATCTACTCCCAAAGCAATCCTGAAACAATCAGATATTGAAAACCCCATAAATTGTAGGCCTGCAGCCGTAGCCCTTTGGCATCCGATCCCATCAGATCTCGGAAGCTAAGCAGGGTTGGACCTGGTTAGTACCTGGATGGGAGACCGCCTGGGAACACCAGAAGCTGTAGGCTTGGGAGAAGGACCTGGCAACCCCCTCCCAAAAATCAATCTGCCATTGAAAACCCTGTGAACAGCAGAGAAGCACTGACAATAGTGTTTCCCCTGTTGTACAGAGGGTCGCTATGAGTCGGATACCGACTCGACGGCACCTAACAAC
>VMDO01042840.1:0-10291 GCA_007922755.1 Pedetes capensis
AAAAAATCAACCATATTAAAAAGCAGAATTTTATTTACTTTAAAAAAGAAAACCATGTTTTAATAAGGTGCACATTGTCAACTTCTTCATTCTCTATCTACTTACTGTGTCAGCAAATCAATTATTACTTTCTGATTACTGCATACATAGTTCATGTATTTTTTTGTGTATTACTTATATTCCCCCACATTAAATAAGATACATGAAAAAGATTTCTTCGTATATTTTGTTTCATACTGTGTTCCCATTATTAGAAGAGTGTCTGCTAAGTAGTAGCTAATCAATAATTTTTTTTTATTTTTGGTACTGGAGTTTGAACCCAAGGCCTTGCTCTTGCATGCTTTGCAAGTGTTGTACCACTGAGCTGCACCCTCAGCCCATTTTTTTTACTTTTTGAGACAAGGTCTTGCTAAGTTACACAGACTGCCTCTGGTCCTGAACTTGTGATCCTCCTGCCTCTGCCTCCTGAGTTGCTGGTATTACAGGCGTGCTCCCCGTGCCCCCTCTCTAATCAATAAATATGTTTAATGATTACTTTATTAAATCAATACAATAAAATAAAAATACAAACATCTCAAAAATAAAATGTCCAAAATAAATGAATAGAATTTTATAGAAGATAAAGGTATATGGCATAAAATTCAATATATGGAAAGACACTTAAACCTGCAAACAAAATAAATGTGAATTAGGGTTACAATGATATAACTCTTCACACTTGCTAGATTTGCCTGAATGAAGTAGCTCATTATTACAAATGTTGATGTGGAAATGTGTCGATAGAAGTTCTATAAACTGCTTCCTGCAATATAAATGAGTGGAACTCTTTTGGAAATACTTGGGCACTTTCATGAAAAACTGAACATCTGTATACTTTACAAATGAGCAATTCTATTTTCAAAGCATGTACCATAGACAATCTCTTATAAAGGTATTATAAATCAAAGTACTAAAATAATCATTGCAATGTTGTTCACAAGAGCAAACAGTAAAGGAAAAAATTCCAAATGTCCATTTAAAGAAGAATTAATAAATTAATTTTGTTATATTCACAGAATGGAATACAACAATCATAATTATTAAATAGCAGCTGCAACAACAGAGTTTGATAGTACAGTAAAAGTTTTGAAAGAAAAGCCAAATTCAAGAAGGCTTTGTTGTGTTAGAGTTCTCCAGAGAAATAGAAAAAATAAGCTGAAGACAGTCAAATAGCAATACAGACAAGTAGAAAGAAAGATGGAGATAGATAGATGATAGATAGATAGATAGGGAACTAGTTCATGTATTTATAAAGGCTGGAATGTCCTAAATCTGCAGAATCGATGTCCTTGTTCAAATGTGAAGGCATGAAGCTGTTGTAAAAACTATAAAGAGCCAATGTTCCAGTGAGAAGGCTTTCATGTAGGAAACTTCTCACTTATTCAGGGGAGAGTCACCTTTTAAATCTGTTCAGGACTTCAACTGATTAGATAAGGCCAGTAACATAGGGTGGGCATACAATCTGTTTTTCTAAGACTAATGATTATGTCTAATGTTAATGTCATCCAAAGACACTCTCATGGGAACATGTGGAATCATGTTTGATCAAATACCCAGGCACACCTGACCAGATCAAGCTGACACACAAAATTAACAATCAAACCTCGATATTAAAAAATTCCTTTTTTATGATGCTCCAAATTAAGAAATATTAACAAGTTAGAAAAATGTTATATGCTACAAAACTATAAATGTAAAATCAGCATACTTATGAATATCAACAAGCAATGGAATAAAGCCTAAACAAGTCTAAAAGTAATAAATTCTAATTCAAGTTCAGGGAATAGTGAGGGGGTTATTTGTTGTTGTTGTTGTTAGGTGCCATGGAGTTGGTATCCAACTCATAGCGACCCTCTGTACAACAGGGGAAACACTATTGTCAGTGCTTCTCTGCTGTTCATAGGGTTTTCAATGGCAGACTGATTTTTGGGAGGGGGTTGCCAGGTCCTTCTCCCAAGTCTACAGCATCTGGTGTTCCCAGGCGGTCTCCCATCCAGGTACTAACCAGGCCCGAGCCTGCTTAGCTTCCAAGATCTGACGGGATCGGATTCCACAGGGCTACAGCTGCAGGCCAAAGTTGTTGTTAGGGGCCGTTGAGTCAGTATCTGACTCATAGTGATGCACATAGTGTTTTCAATGGCTGACTGTTTCAGGATTGCTTTGGGAGTGGATTGTCAGGTCCTTCTCCCATTTTTGCGGTGCTGGGAATTGAACTCGGGTCCTCAGAGACTGCAGTGCAGCGCTCTACCAACTGAGCTAAACCCCAGCTCCGAGGGGGGGGGGTTATAGGGAGAGGAAATTGTACTGTTCAACATTAATAAATTTATGTTAAGTTTTGAAGGATGATATTGACACAGAGGTAGATACAAAATGGAATGAAGAAACAGAAAATACTACAAGCCTCCACTTATACCTATCATTCATATATATATATATATATATATATATATAATTTTACACATATATAATATGCATACACCTTCTTACACATCTATAAACCATCATGAATTTACATTTATCTAATATTCCTGGGTGTACAACCATACTTCTCTGGCATCCTATCTAGTCAGATCTCTGAAGCTAAAGCAGGGTTGGGCCTGGTTAGTCCTTGGATGGGAGACCACCTGGGAATACCGGGTGCTATAGGACTAGGAAAAGGACATGACAACTCACTCCCTTAACAATTAGCCACCAAAAACCTGTGAATAATAGAGAAGCACTGACGTGGCACTGGGCATGGCACAGTGTTGTGTAGTGTTTTGTTCTGTTGTACATAGGGTTGCTATCATTTGGACTTGACTGGAGAGCACCTAACAACAATGATAATGTTCCTGGTGAAACAAAAATAAAAAAGTCATGTGTATTCCTTCAATGAGGTATATAATGTACCAAAACTGTGAACAAATAACAAATAACATTTAATAGATGTTAAAAAGGGAATAAATTGCTACATGTAATCATGTCATTGTTGTTGTTGTTGTTGTTAGGTGCCGTCGAGTCGGTATCTGACTCATAGCGACCCTCTGTACCACAGGGGAAACACTATTGTCAGTGCTTCTCTGCTGTTCATAGGGTTTTCAATGGCAGATTGATTTTTGGGAGGGGGTTGCCAGGTCCTTTTCCCAAGCCTACAGCTTCTGGTGTTCCCAGGCGGTCTCCCATCCAGGTACTAACCAGGCCCAACCCTGCTTAGATTCCTAGGTCTGATGGGACCGGATGCCACAGGGCTATGGCTGCAAGACATGTAATCATGTTGTTATTGTTGTTAGGTGCCGTCGAGTTGAGTCCGACTCATAGCGACCCTATGTACAGCAGATAGAATAATATCCATACGCCTACAAGGAAGGCCAGTTAATATGACTATTATTCAAATTTATGCACCCACCACTAAGGCCACAAATGAAGAAAGGGAAGACTTCTATCAGCTTCTGCAATCTGAAATAGATCAAACATGCAATCAAGACATACTGATAATCACTGGTGACTGGGATGCAAAGGTTGGAAACAAAGAAGAAGGCCCAGTAGTTGGAAAATATGGTCTTGGTGACAGAAACGAAGCTGGAGATCGCATGATAGAATTTTGTCAGAGCAATGACCTTTTCATTGCAAATACATTTTTTCAACATCATAAATGGAGACTATACCCATGGACTTCACCAGATGGAACATATAGGAATCAAATTGACTACATATGTGGAAAGAGACAATGGAAAAGCTCTGTACAAAATGTCAAAACAAGACCAGGTGCTGACTGTGGATCAGACCATCAACTGCTCATATGCAAGTTCAAACTGAAGCTGAAAAAAATTAGAACAAGTATATGAGAGCCATGGTATGACCTTGAGTATATCCCACCTGAGTTCAGAGACCACCTCAAAAATAGGTTTAATGCATTAGACACAAATGACAGGAGACCAGAAGAGTTGTGGCATGACATAAAAGATATCATTCAAGAAAGAAGCAAAAAGTTCTTAAAAAGACAAGGAAAAGAGAAAAGACCAACTTACATGTCAAAAGAGACACTGGACCTTGCCCTGGAACGTCGAGCAGCTAAAGCAAAAGGAAGACATGATGAAGTTAAGGAACTAAACAGAAGATTTCAGAAGGCAGCTCGAGAAGACAAAAACAAATATTATAATGATATGTGCAAGGAGCTGAAGGCAGAAAACCAAAAGGGAAGAACACGCTCTGTGTTTCTCAAGCTTAAGGAAATGAAGAAAAATTCAAGCCTCGAGTGGCAGTAGTAAAAGATTCTACAGGGAAAATATTAAATGATGCAGGAAACATCAAAAGAAGATGGGAAGAATACCCAGAGTCATTATACAAGAAAGAATTGGTAGATGACCAACCATTCCAAGAGGTTGCATATGAAGAGGAACCAATGGTGTTGAAGGATGAAGTAGAAGCTGCCTTGAAAGAACTGGCGAAGCACAAAGCTCCAGGAATTGATGGGATACCAATAGAGATGTTTCAACAAACAGATGCAGCACTGGAGGTGTTAACATGTTTATGGCAACAGATTTGGAAAACGGCTACTTGGCCAACTGACTGGAAGAGATCCATATTTGTGCCTATTCCCAAAAAAGGGGATCCGACTGAGTGTGCAAACTATCGGACAATATCATTAATATCACACACCAGCAAAATTCTACTAAAGATCATTCAGAAGCGACTGCAGCAATATATAGACAGGGAATTACTGGAAAATGTAATCATAGCAAAGAGTAATTAAGTAATAGAGTCACTAACTGGGAGGAATTAAGTACAAAAATCTAGTTGTTGTCACTAAAGTAATTTGATCTAAAAGGGTATTGATGTCAAAAGAGTTATTTCCTTTGAAAAAAATTACCTTTTTCATAGATCATGGGAACCCAGCATGATAATGTCGTTGTATAGGTAGGTCTCAAAGTAATTAGCTGGTCTTAAACAACTCTCTTGTTACACTATGACTTCAGAAACTCCAAGTGAAAAAATGCATAGGAAGAAAATGAATTGATAAAGGAATAAACAAAATTGTTTGGCATGTTAAATTTAAGAAGGCAGCCATGGGTTAAACAAATGAGAATCATAGAACAGAACTGGATATATTTCTATTCCCATGTCAATAATTCATTCTGCCACCTTCATAACTGATGATCACTTATTGTTAATTTAAAGATTTCCAAAGATAGGAAAATAATTCTTTTTCTATAGAACTTACTTGATTTTTGGATTGAATTAATGATTTTAATGTTAGTCCATGTTAGTGTACTTATTACTTCCCTAAAAGATAATGGAATTTTAACCCACATCCCTTAACTATTTCTCAGGGGATCTACTTTTTAAATGTTTTCTCTACTTCTTGATGTATTTTTTTGGTGCCTATACTCTAATACTAATGCCCATTCTAAAATATGATCTGCATGCTACACACAAACAAGAAGGAATCACTTCTTTCCTATAGAATATTTTGTGTCATGAAGTCATGGTCCTAAATCTACATTAGCACCATTCTTTTGATTTTAGTAGCTGTTATACACTATTAACTCACATTCAACTTGTATCCAACTAAACACCTAGCCATCTTTTACATAACCAATTTTTAGCCAGCTTTAAGGCCTATTTTGCTGTTTTTTTAATTTTTAGCAGATATTTACACAGTTTGTGTTTACACAAACATTACACAGTAATGTTTAAATTCTTAGCTACCTGTTACAATATCCACTGATGCCAATTTCTCATTATTAGCATTTTGCTGTTTCTGAGATTTTCAATACTCTCAAGATCTTTTCAGGTAGAAAATTCTTTAACTGTGTGGGTAATGCAGTTGTTAATAAAATATGATAAGTGGTAACTTCATGGAAATCATTGATTAGCTGCTGATGAAAAAGGGACACTATGGAGACCCCTCTTCCATGTTAAAGTGATTAATCAAAGTGGGCACTTCTCTCAATAAGCATTAGTCCACATGTATTAATCACTTAACATTTCCTTGATGGTAAAGGATATTAAACATTTTTTATATGAGTGTTGGCCATTTGTATTTCCTCTTTTGAGAACTGTCTATTCCATTCATTTTCCCATTTTTGATTGGATATTTTGCTTTTTTGGTTTTTGAGTTTATTATATATTCTAGACATTAATTCCCTGTTTGATATATAGCTGTCAAAGATTTTCTCTCATTCTGTAGGCTGTCTCTTTACTCTGTTAATTGTCTCAATATTTTAATATACATATCATGAAAATAGGAGGCATACTATGTAAGGAGAGAAAGGGGATGAAAGAGAGAAGGGAAGGGGCAAAAGAAAAGGTAAATGGAGGAAAGGAAGAGAAATACACGTTTTATTCTCAAAGGCAAAATGTGGATTAAAAAGTATATTTTTATGCACACACATATATACATCTGTATATATATATCTGTATATACATATATATACATATATGTATATATACACATACATATATACATATATACATACATATGTATATATACATATATACATATATACATACATATGTATATATACATATATACATATATACATACATATATACATATGTGTATATATACATGTATATGTGTGTGTATATATGTATATGTATGTATGTGTATGTATATATATGTATATATGTATATATATGTATGTGTGTATACATACACACATGCAATACATACATACAAACACAAACAAGACATGCAAGCAGAAGCAGGGCCATCTGCACAGAGGAAAGGGCTCTGCAGAGGGGAAGTTGTGGGGGGAAATCAAGGAGGTCAACATGAGCAATGCACAATATGTATGTATAGAGATGAAATGAAACCCACTTATGTGTACCCTAACTACAAAAAATACTAATAACAAATAGAAGAAAATCACCTAATATATTTCTCATATTTTTACAATTAAAAGCAATATCAGGAGATTCTTGATCATTTGCTTTGCTGAAATGAAAATATGCACACTTTAGATCATTCCTTACATATGCAGGATTTATTAGTAAAGTTCTTGCAAGTGAAAAGAAAATGAGATTTGACTTCCTTGTTATAAATTCCTTAGTTAAGCCAGGTGTTGTGGCACAAGCTTACAGTGCCAGTGACTCACGAGGCTGAGGTAGGAGAATTGTGAGTTTGGGGTCAGAGGCAGGCTGCCTGAGGTAGTGAGATTTTGTCTCAAAATAAAAAACAAGAATGGAATACAGGCTGTAGCTCAGTAGTAAAGCATTTTCCTAGTATGTGCAAGGCCCTGGGTTCCATCCCTAGTACTGAAAAATAAATAAATAATAATAATAAAATAAACATACAAATCAATAAATAATAAATAATTTTTAAAATAGTTTCCTTAATTAAAAGGTCACTTTTCTAATTCTCCCAGAGATTGTTGTTGGAGTTCTTTAATAATCTCTAGAACTTATTTCTTTATTTTGAGAGAGAGACAGAGGACAGGGTGGCATTCTGTCTAGTTTGATCTCTCTGCTGTAGTTCCACAGCATTACTATTCTTGAACATTATTGATAAAGATTTCCCAATGACACCTGCAAATTCTTTCAAAATTCTAAGATTTAACTTTCCTGAGTTAGAGATTCTATCCCATTGTGAGTTTACTAAAAATATCTACTTAACTACATGTATAAGGGGCCAAAGACATTGGCAAAATCTCTTTTAGACATTTAGACATTAGACAGAGTAACATTTCTCACTGCAAAATAAACTTCAGAATTGTACCTAAAGATAATGTCTCCTATTCCTTCTTCTATACTCCAGTAAATACATAAAAGTCTAGGCTGTCAAACTTCCTTTAGTAACTGAGGCATTGTAAAAACATTGACCTATTGCACTGAAGTGCAATGGTTATGAACTTGCTAATTTTTTTCTTTTGCTCTAACACAGGGAAATACAGAAATTTTGCCCAAGTAGGGTGGCAACATAATAAAATACTTTGAAAAATATTTAAGAAAGAATATAACTTATCTTTAGATTATCTGTGAACAAATGTGATCTCTACTAAAACATGATACATGACTGAGGGCATATCATAGAATTCTATGGGATACCAGCATTTCTATGACACTTGTAAAAGATAGAAATGAGCTGCAGTGAATTAAGTGAAAGTGATGTGACAGTGTATTACCATTTGCTGTTGTGTTGGTAAATAGCAATGATAGATTTGAGGATGGCAATTAAGCTTCAAAGAGACAGAGAAGAAAGCATACTAACCTAGACTCAGAGGGTGTGTTCTTAATTCTGGCCCTATTACTCAAGTATAAAAGCAAACATTCAAGCCTTAGTGACTTCATCTTCAAAATGAGAGGTCTATCACAAAAATTGTAACCTTCTTTCCATTTCCAATACTTAATATTTCTCAATTCTCAGTTCTGTCTATCTTTTCATTTTCTGATTTGTTGGTTGGATTTTATTGACTAAATAATAATTCTAAAAATGTGGTTAAATAACATGAATAAAACACCAATGCATCCTGTTCCTGACGTTTTCCCTCATATTTGACCACTACATATCGGAACTGATAAACTTAATTTAATCTATGGTACCTAACACATTCTTGCAATGAATAATCTTTATCAATCACCAAAGTTTGTTGTGCTCACTTTGAAATAGCTGTTGATAATGGAGTTACTTCATCCAATTATAACAAAAAGAATTTAATGAGTGTTTGAAGTGTGTGTGATTATATTATTTGATAATTATACATTTTCTAAGATAAGATTAAACACAAATCAAAAGGAGTCAACATTTCCTTATGAATGGAGTGATTATGTGTAATCAGCAAACTTTTGAAGCTTTCTGCATAGGCATATTGAATAATCAACTTTTCTATTTTGTCATTATCAGTAGGGTTGCACTTTTGCAGCTTTTGAAACTCCTTCTGTTTGCATAGTTGAAGATAGAGAGGAAAGTTTGTTTTCCTGCTAACATTTCATTGATTGTTTACCCTTCACTGATAGTTTGTGATACTTTATCTCCTTGGCAGCTGGACTTTTAACCTGGCTAAAATGGAGTGTTTTCATTAGAATCTAATTGATTTTGCAATTGAAGAACTCAATGCTAATATGCATCTCTTATAAACTATTTTCAACATATTCCTGCTTTCTCTTGGTGGTATCAGAATATTTGATTTCGAATGTAAAGAATAGCATATTGAAATAGTAAAATAAGTTACGATGTGGTACTTATTAGTCATGTAAAGATATTTCTTATATCACTCCTTGTCAAATTTTACCTTACAAAAGTTAATTATTAAAAGGAATATGAAAGTTTATTTAATTATTTTTAGGTGTCAAACAATGGCCTTGCAAAATGAAAGACAATTTTATAGTATGCAACCCAAATATTCTTATGAATAATTTGATGAGTGTTAATTTAATTAATGTTTTTCATATGTTAAACATAAAGTTTGTTTCTGGCTAATGCTTATCTGTGAATATTCTTGTATGTGTGTGTGTATGTGTTGTATGTATTTATTTTTTGTGCCTGAACTTTTTTACAATGGCTTTTTAGCATTTAGACAACAGTTTTGGCTATTTTCTTTATAAAAATGTTTTTAAGTCAAAATTACAACTTGATATATGTAGTAGTTCTTTTATCAAACTCTCTATACCTACTGCCCTATTGTAAGAAAAATACAGCATGTTTGACTTTCCATAAGAAAACCCCAAGACTTAATGAGCTAAAGAAAGTCCTAAGTGAAATCCACTGGCCTATTATTTTGTTGTCCATGGGATTTAATAACCATGTGGAAAGCATTGTTCAGTGTACTAGAGGGTGGCCCCTTCAGGTGAAATCTTAAATGTACCAGCAACACAGGATGGGGAAACTCCTCTCTCTATTCAGTCTTAATCTCTTTCTTTCATGAGCACTAAATTCATAGCTTCAAGTTGATTAAATTAAAAATTCAATTAAATCCACTTTTTAAACGGACACACTTGCTTTGAATGGAATGACATCTTTTGAATTACAATCATTTTTCAGAAGTAATATTAATCAGATACAGCCAATGCTATTTTCTATAAGAAGTTATTTAGCATGTTTTAAATAGAAAATTTAATATGCACTCCAAAGATCAAAGGACCAATAGCTAAAAGCTGAATATAAATATCTTCATGTAATTTTCCATTATTGTTGCATTGAGGATAAAAGACTATACAGAATATTGTGGCCAAAGAGAGTATCCTTTTATCATTTCTAAATTTTAAATTTCTTCTCTAAACTAATCATTCTGTAATGTTTGGTCCTTATTGTTTATTTTAAATCAACTTGAAG
>VMDO01042841.1:0-10282 GCA_007922755.1 Pedetes capensis
TGTTTTAATCTCCACTCTTTGATCTGTTGTCCTCATGCTGTCCTTTTTTTAAAAAAAAATAATTAAACCTGCTCTCCACTCTTTTGTGTGTGTGTGTGTGTGTGTGTGTGTGTGTGTGTGTGTGTGTGTGTATAGTTAACTTCGTGAGTTTCCCTAATAGTTTTAGTCCCTTATTGAAGCATGGCTGCTAACTGCCTGCCATCTTTCTGGAACCAATCAGGTTAGAGAATTTCTTAATGCCCAGATCCAAAAACAATATATTATATAATGCCCAGATCTGAATATTAAAAGGACATGTGCAAAGAGCTGGGGACAGAAAACCAAAAGGGAAGAACATGCTCTGTGTTTATAAAGCTTAAGGAAGTGAAGAAAAAAATTCAAGCCTCAAGTGGCAATAGTGAAAGATTCTACAGGGAAAATATTAAATGATGTCGGAAACATCAAAAGAAGATGGAAGGAATACACAGAGTCAGTATACAAAAAAGTTAGTAGATGGCCAACCATTTTAAGAGGTTGCATATGAAGATGAACCAATGGTATTGAAGGATGAAGTGGAAGCTTCCTTGAAGGAATTTGTGAAACACAGGGTTCTAGGAATTGATGGAATACCAATAAAGATGTTTCAACAAACAAATGCCGCACTTATAGTGCTAACATGTTTATGCCAAGATATTTGGTAAACATCTATCTGGCCAACTGATTGGAAGAGATCCATATGTACCCAAAAAAGGGGATCCAACTGAATGTGAAAACTATCAAACAATATCATTAGTATCACACGCAAGCAAAATTTTACTAAAGATCATTCAAAGGTGACTGCAGCAGTATATAGACAGGGAACTGCCAGAAAATCAAGCCAGATTCACAAGAGTGTGGGGAGCCGGAGACATCAGTGCTGATGTCAGATGGATATTAGCTGAAAGCAGAGAATATCACCAAGATGTCTATCTATGTTTTATTGACTACTAAAAGACATTTGACTATTTGGATCATAACAAATTATGGGTAACACTTCAAAAATGGGAATACAAGAGCACCTAATTATACTCATGAGGAATCTGTACATGAACCAGAAGGCAGTTGTTCAAATAGAGCAAGGAAACACTGCCTGGTTTAAAGTTGAGAAAGGTGTGCATTGGGGCTGTATACTTTCACCCTATCTCTTCAATTTATACGCTGAGCAATTAATCTGAGAAGCTGGACTTTATGAGGAAGAATGTGGCATCAAGATTGGAGGAAGACTCATTAACAACCTGCCTTATGCAGATGACACAACTCTGCTTGCTGAAAGTGAAGAGGATTTAAAACATTTACTGATGAAGATCAAAGAACATAGTCTTCAGTATGGATTGCAACTAAACATTAACAAAACAAAAATCCTAACAACTGAGTCAGTATGCAACTTCACCATAAATGGAGAAAAGATTGAGGTTGACCATGATTTTGCTTTACTTGGTTCTACAATCAACAGCCATGGAAGCAGCAGTTAAGAAATCAAAAGATGCATTGCTTTGGGAAAAGCTGTGGCAATAGATCTCTTTGCAATATTGAAAAGTAAAGATGTCATGTTGAAGACGAAGGTGCATCTGACTCATGTTATGGTATTTTCAGTCATATCATGTTTGTGAAAGCTGGACATTGAGCAAGGGAGAAAAGAGAAGAGTTGATGCTTTTGAATTATGGTGCTGGAGATGATTATTGAATGTACCTTGGACTATCAAAAGAATCAACAGATCTGTCCTAGAAGAAGTGCAACCAGAGTGCTCCTTGGAAGCAAGGGTGGTTAGGCTTCATCTTATGTATTTTGTGCATGTAGTCAGGAGGGACCAATCCCTGGAGAGGGACATCATGTTTGGGAGAGTGGCAGGTCACTGAAAAAAAGGAAAACCCTCCACCAGGTGGATTGAGATAGTGTCTGTAACAATGGGCTTAAATGTAAATAAGATCATGTGCCTGGCACAGAACTGGGAAGTGGTTCATTCTGTTGTACATAGGGTCACTATGAGTTGGACTCAATTTGATGGCATCTAACAACAACAGATCCAAGACACAAAGGCATGGGAAGTTTAGAGTTTCTGTGACCTACCTTGGGGAAGAGAAATTCTAGTTTCTATAGTCAGCCTTCGGAAGGGAATTATAAGACAGAAACTGGATGAAATTATATACATGTGTATGTATAATATATAATGATATATAATATAATATGGTTTATTTCATATTATAATATTATTCACTAATATTACTATATGCAGGTTTTAAAACAATTTTATGGAAAGCAAACACAGACAAAATATTTTAACCAAATTCTGAGTTAACATGAAAGTATTAAGTTAAAAAAGAAAGTAAAATGATATATTTAAATTATACCAAAAATGAAGTAGCTGCATGGATTAGTACCCAACATCTGATGCTATGAATTGGCTGCTCAGTTAATTTATATATTTCTAGTCCATTTTGTATTTTCCTGGTTCTATGGGATTAAGTTCTTTTTTACCTGGAAAATAAAAATTTTATATTCATTGAGTTTTAGTTATATTTATTGGGGATGTTTCAAAATATGTATACATTGTAGAATGGCTCAGTTGGGCTACTTAATATGTGCAATAACTGACATCCTTATGTTTTGTGGTGAGAACACTTATAATCTACTCTCAGTGATTTTTGACATATAAGACATTGTCAGTATTACAATGCATTGATAACTATAATCACTATGTTGTGAAACAGATTTCTTGAATTTATTACTCCTGTATAGCTGTAGGCTAACATCTCTTAGATGCCTCCTCCAGTGATGGTAATTGCCATTCTATTGTCTACTTCCATGACTTCAACTGTTTTAGAGCCCACATGTAAGTGAGACCATGAGGTAGTTGTCTTTTTGTGCCTGGCTCATTTCACTCAATGTTCTTCACTTTCATCCATGTTGTTGCAAATGACAGGATTTTCTTTTTTTAAGCCTAAATAGTAGTCCATTGTGTGTATATACCACAATTTCTTTATTTGTTGATTCCATATCTTGGCTATTATGAATAATGATGTTGTATTTTCATTTTATTCTATTCAATGCATTCTATTCCCCTTGAGACTTTCTATTTAATCCATGAGTTATTTTTAGAAGTTTTTCATTTCACTTCAAATTATTTATTTTCCTATCCCTTCTCATTTTGATTTTGAGTTTAAATCCATTGTGTTCAAGGAACATAGTCTGTATGATACGAGTTCTTTTAAATGTGTTGAGATTTGTTTTATGTTCCAGGATTTAATCTATCTGTTATATATTCTGTGAGCACTTGAAAGGAATATGTATTCCATTGTTTGACGTAGTGTTCTAGAAATGTCAATTAGGTCCTAGAATTCACCTATATCATTGCTGACCCTTATGTCTTGTTGTTCTATAAATAGTTGATAGAGGATTTTGAAACCACCAATTACAATTTCAGAATTATTTGTTTCCTTCTAGTTCTATCAATTTTTGCTTCCGACATATCAGTTCTGGGTTTTATTTTGTTTGTGTTTTGGTTCATTCACACAGATTTACCATATCTTCTTGTTCAATTGATCCTTTTGTCATTCTCTGATGTTCCCCTTTGTTTCTAGTAACTTTCTTTGCTCTGAAATCTATTATATATGTTATTATGTAAATATATAGGAGATTTCATGCTAGAGTGGAAACAGACCCTGAGGGAATGAAAATTTAGCAGGATATCACATGCTGACAACCTGAAGGTAGGGGACAGGAGAGCCACTCCTGCCCCCACCAGGAAAAGACTTAAACAGTTTGAGACACCTTAGTCCACAGATAAATCTACATATTACCTAGCTTTGATTTGGGCCTTTGGCTTCCTTTCCTATACAAGACTGGGATTACCACAGGAAAGCTAAAATTAATTTTTGGACCTGATTTGCTCTTTCTGCTTTGGCTAAATTATAAATAAAGGTCCTGATTGCCATTTATGTATGTGATGCTAATATAGCCACTTCTCCTTTCTTATGGTTAATGTTTGCCTGATATAACTTCTTTTGTTCTTTCACATTAAATCTGATGGTATGTATTTGAAGTGATTATATTGGAGAAAGCATATAGTTGGATTTTGCTTTTTGATTCGTTGTGTTAATTTCTGTTTTCATTGGTCTGTTCAGACCATTAACATTCGATGTGATTATTAATATAATCTTTGTTTTCAGTTTTATATTTTGTTTCCTCTTTTTTATTTTTGTCACCTTCTTATAGGTTTCTTCAATTTTTTTAGAATTCTATTTTTACTTAACTATAATGTTTTCCCATGAATCTTTTGCATATCATTTTTAGTGATTTCTCTAGATATTACTTTATATATATACCCTATCACAATCTGTGGGTGTCATTATTTTAACTGTTTGACTAAAGGGGGGAAATTTTACCTCCTTCCATCTTCTCCGTTTATAGTTCAATATCCTTATATATTTCCTATGCAGATGTTTAGAACCACATCATACATTATTATTATTGTTTCAATTGTTCAACATGATTTGGAAAACCTAATGGAAGAAAAGTCTACTATATTTACTCATATTTTTGATTACTGTATTATGCTTCCTTTGATGGGGCTTTAAGATATGTTTTTAAATTATTTTCCCTGTTTTATATAACTTCCTTTGGCTATTGTTTTGAAATAGGTCTGCTAGTGATAAAGTCTGCATTTTCCTTCATCTGAGAATGTCTTTGATTTTTTTCATTTCTAAAATTTGTCTCTGTTGGATATTGTATTTGAGGACAACACTTCTATTATTTTAGCACTTGAATAATATTGCACCATTTCCTTTTGGCCTCAATGTTTTCATTTGAGAAATCCATTATGTCTTTTTTTTTTGTCCCATTGTTTATGTGTTGTTTGGATTTATATTTGGCAATCTCTTGGCTACTTGGATCTAAAAGTTTATGGAGAGTTTGCCAAATTTGAGCAGTTTTGGGATCAAATAGTTATTTCTTTGAGTACTTTTTAAATCTAATTTTCTTCTTTCAATTCTTCTACAACTCAAATGACTTGAATTCTAGATTTTTGTTATAATCCCACAAGTCTCTGAGTCTCTGTTTTTTTCCCAATCTGTTTTCTTACTGTTGTTCTGACTGCATGATTCTGTTTTCCTACAGTCCAATTCGTTGATTCTTTTCCCTGTGTCTTCCATTCAGTGCTTGGAACCATCTACTGATTTTTAAATTTTTTAAATGTCATTTGTTGTATTTTCCAATTCTAAATTTTCCATTTGGTTCTGTATAAATTCTATTTCTTTGCTAAAACTTTACTTTCTATTTATTATTTTTTAAATTTTTAAATGTTTATGGTGCTATGGATTGAACCTAGGACCTCATACTTGTTAAGCATGCACTTGCACCAATGCACTATATCTGTAAATCCCATTTTTTCATATATTTTGAATATTTTCATAACTGCTTGTTGAAGCACTGTTACAATGGCTGCTTTAATCTCTTTGTCACACATTTCAGTCATCTTGGTATAGGCACCTATCCGTTGTCTTTTTCATTCAATTCTACTGTTTTTTTTCATATAATGAATAGTTTTCTATTGAGACATTGACAATTTTATGCTGTAAGACTCTGGATCTTATTTAAATCTAATGTGTAGATGGCTTCCTCTAGCACCTCTCCAGCAGAAGGAGAGAGGGTGATGCTGTAGTCATTAAGTGCTTGTTTCTGCCCAGTGGGAAAATCCTACATCTGCACTTATCCCTCTCTGATACCATTTACTGGGGAGATCAGGGTGCTTTGTTACACCCTGCTGAAAGTCATCATTTTGGTTCCCCACTGGGCCTTTGCTGTCATCGTTAATATTGGGGTCAGTTTGTTCTGTGGTGTTCGGCCAAAGGAGAATCATTACCTAAAAGTCTCTTGTCTTGCTGAGATATCTCTTTCATGGTTCTTTGGCCAGAGAGAGCAGACATTTTATTGTCATTTTTTGTCTGCACTCATTGGTATTTCCAGGTCACTGGCTTCTTCAGCTCCACATCTGCAATATATGAACCTAAAAGAAAACCCAACAAACTCACTTTAATGTTCACTGCATTTTCGTTGGGGATTGAAGTTTCTAGCTGGTCTCTTCTCTTAATGTTTCAGTTTGTAATGGAATATCTGTCTTTCTCCATAGACTATGATGTTGTAATTCTCTTTTATTTTAGATCTTTCAATTTTATCATCAAAAAGTGAGAAACAAATAATATTTATCTTCAGACTTCCTTCTAATACCACATGGTCTACTCTTTTTTTTCGTGGTGCTGGGAGGCTGAAACCAGAGCCTCACACATACTTTGCAAGTGCTGTACTATTGAGCTGAACCCAAGCCCCTTTTTAAAAAATTTTTGTCCTGAGACAGGGTCTTGATAAGTTACACAGGCTGCCTCTGGCCTCGAGTTTATGATCTTCCTGCCTCTGCCTCCTGAGTCACTGGGATTACAGATGTGTACCACTGTGCCCAGCCAACATGGGCTAATCTTAAAGTCCCAATTAACCATGGATTGATAATTACCAATTTACAGAATTAAAAGTCTTGAAAGTTAATTTAATTTGTCTTTTTTTCAGTTTAATCAAATGTCAGCTTGAGGCCTAGTGTTTGAAACAATTTTTTTTCCATTATTCTTTAGCCATTCAGTTTTTAATACATTGAATGCTTTTATTTGCTATGGCTTCAAAGTAAGGTTTAAGTAAGTCCCACTTGTTGTTTGTTGTGGTTAGGTGCCGCAGAGTCGAGGCCAACTCATAGCGACCCTATGTACACCAGATTGAAACACTTTCCAATTCTAGTATATATAAATTTTGATTCAATTTACAAACTATACAGAAAAAAAATTTTGATAATGATCTTTCTAACAGAGAATGAACACCAGCATTTTTCAACCATGAAAGACAACTCATTGTTCATTTCTTTTTTGTGTTATGTGAAAGCAACTAAAATCAGTGTGACCCTTCATGCTATCCTCTGTAATTTTCCAAACCTGTCCTATAAGATTTTTGCTCTACTTGTGTCTCAAAATATACTTTGGATCTATTAATATTTTATATTTACAGGATTTTACATTTTCTTGCAGAGTTAAGAGTAAACTGTCATATACCATCAGAGGACACCATTTTGTCTAATAAAATAGAAAGAATAGACCTTTTGTACAGTCCTCCATTTCCCTAGTCTCCATATTAAATTTCTTCTGCCTTTTAAGCAGCTATCTTAAGTATATATCAGTCTATAAAAATACATTACCTAAGTTCTAGTGAAGCTTAAAGATAAAATAAGCTTAAGAAAGATTCAGATGAGATCTTAACAAACAGTGTGTTGTGAAAGTATTACAAGTGAGAATGACATAAAGATTCTTTCAGCCATTGGGTGACCTCATGGACCTTGAGATATTCAAAGTCCTTAAGCCAGTGATAATCTAACTATATACAATGTCTACATATATTATGGGAAGAACTGATTTAGATGTACTCAAAGAAGCCTCATTTGAGTATTCATCTTAATTAATATGTGAGAAATGAAGCAAGCATTCAAATCTTATTTCACTATCTAGGAAAAACTAGGGCATTTGTAATGAGATACTAATTGTCAATGCCTTTGTCAAGTTTTCACAAAATATTGCTTTGTATAGGTTGTGAGTATCCCTTATTTAACATGCTTGGGAGCAGAAATGTTTCAGATTTTGGATTTTTTCAGACTTTGGAATATTTGCATATACATAATGAGATATCTTGGGGATAGCACCTAAATCTAAACATAAAATTAATTTTTGTTTCATATATACCTTGTGCACATAGTGAAGGTAATTTTTTATATTTTTAATAATTGTGTGCATGAAACAAAGTTTTATGGTGTGGAATTTTCCATTTGTGACATATGTCAGCAGTCAAAAAGTTCATATTGTAGAGCATTTTGAATTTTGGATTTATGGATGAGGGATATTCAACCTCTACCACTTTTAGGGACAAAATACCAGGGTGGAAGATCAATATATAATATTGAATGGAACTAAGGCTGAAATCAAGTCTTGCCTTGTCCGTTCACTGGCAGAAGAGAACAGTAGTTGTTAGTGTGTCTTTGAAGTTATCCTGGCCTAGGACTAAGATCAAAGCCCAGTAATTACCATTTCTATGACCTTGGAAAAGTTATTCCACTTCTTCATGTCTCATTAACTAATCTCTAAAGTGACAGTAATAGTAGCAATATACTTCATGGGATCATTTTATAATTAAATGAATTAATGAGTGGTAAACACTAAGAACAGAATTTGGAATATAATAAGTGTTCAATAAGTGTTGTTAATAAGTAAAACTGTAATTAGTATTAACTGGGTTTGATAGACTATATCATTCATGTTGATGAGTTTTATGGTTAGAAGAGTATCCTCAGAGCATTCTATTAAAGAGCATGGCTTTGATCATTAGGTGAGTGGAGTTTTCTTCAAGTTATATTGTCTATTAGAAGGTATGTGCTGGTGTTTTGTGAGTAATAGAGAAGTTCTAATTAATTAAATAGACAGAAGGAGATAGATTGAGCTAAAAATGCCAGTCCCATCTATAGAAAGCTGGACTGAATCTATAATTCAGGATATTATGCATAAGTGACTGATAACTATCTGTGCTCTTCTTTAGAATCATCACAATTACTATTGGAACTAAGTTCAGTATGTTTATCTATTTGTCACAAAGATATATTCACCTGCAGATGTTTTTATGCATTGTTAAATGTCAATTTCACTCAAGATATAAACAATTGCCACTAAAATTTGAAAAGTATGTCTTCACTTACATCTTGAAATCTTACCTTGAATGGGGTAAGGTAAAAATAAAGTACGAATCAACAAGTACACCCAATAATATCACTCAGTATAAAGTCTTTGTTGTATTAATCCCATGACCCTGTAAGGACATCTTCAAATGGATTCCACACCCTACCCAAGCCCTGGGTCCATTTACAAAACAAAGACCATAGACTAAAGTCAAATTAGGTGCCTGTACCTGCAGCCTTAGCCCTGTGGCATCTGATCCCCTCAGATCTCCGAAGCTAAGCAGGGTCAGGCCTGGTTAGTAGATGGATGTGAGACTTCCTGGGAGCACCAGGTGCTGTAGACTTGGGAGATGGACCCTTCAACCCACTCCCCAAAATCAATCTGCCATTGAAAACCCTATGAACAGCAGAGAAGCACTGACAATAGTGTTTCCCTTGTTGTAGGCAGGGTCGCTATGAGTCAGATACCGACTCGACGGCACCTAACAACAATAACAACAAGGTGCCTGTAGCTGGGTACCAGGGGCAGATGTCACACTGGGCATTCCCTAGTTTGAATAAAACTCAAGGGAACATTCACCCACTCTCATTTTATCACTTTCTCTGTCTGTCCATGTATTTTTCCTTCTAAAAGCTTGCTTAGCTCTCCTGTTCTCTGGTTTATTTACCTTTCCCTGGGGAATAGAGACATCCCTATGCTGACTCACCCAGGGAATGCAGGTTTCTCAAGTTCTTTTGCAGATCTATCTAAGCTTCTTCAGATGCCTCAGTTTTCCCTGTAATTATTCCTTAAAGGTGTACTCTCTTTAATAATCCTACTCTATATACTACTATAATTTCTATTTGGGGTATAAATTCTTTTATGTGCAGAATACAAGGACTGAGATTTTGCTGCCAGTTTGTGGACCCACGGTCTGACCCACCTACCCACGCTCCCCACATCTCCCAGATTAAAAAAGAACCACAGAAAACAGCATACTCAACTTTGAAATATTGATAGCATTTTCTCTAAGATCTGGAACAAAAAGGATACCCACTTTCACCACTTCTATTCAATTTACTACCTGCACTCTAAATTGAAAAGGTATCCAAATCAGAAAGGAAGAGATAAAATTATCTCTACTTGCAGATGACATGATCTCCAACATAGGAAACCCTATAGACCACACACACGCACACGTGCACACACACACACACAGACACACAGACACACACAGAGACACTATTAGAACTAATAAATGAATCAACAGAGCTACAGGATATAAAATCAACATACAAAATCATTTGCATTTTCATATACTAACAATGAACTATCTGAAAAATTAAGAAAGTAATCCATTTATAATAGACTTAAAATAACAGTATACTTAGGGAAAAAACTAAGATTGTGAAAGACATGTATGAAAATAAATATACAATGCTGATAAAAGAAATTAGATAAATCACTGATAAATACAAAGATATTGTATGTTCATGGATTGGAAGAATTAATACAGTTAAATTGTCCATATATA
>VMDO01042842.1:0-10271 GCA_007922755.1 Pedetes capensis
ACACACACACACACACACACACACACACACACACACACACACACATATATATATATATATATGTATCATGGCATATATATATATATATACATATATATATATATATACATACATACATACATACATACATACATACATACATACATATATATTTTTGTTGTTGTTGTTGTTGTTGTTGTTGTATGGGAGTTGAACCTAGGGCCTTGAGCCTTGGGCCTGCATGCTTTGCAAGTACTGGACCACTGAACTGTTCCCCCAGCCCATTTTTTTACTTTTTGAGACAGGGTCTTGCTAAATTTCTCAGATTGTCTCTGGTTTCGAACTTGCCATCCTCCTGCCTTCACCTCCAGAGCCACTGGGATTACAGGTGTGTGCCACCGTGCCTGGACATGCCATTATATTTTCATTTGCATTATATAGTTGTGAAAGTTGGAGAGTGAATGATGGAGAAAGAAGAACTAATGATTTTGAATTATGGTGCTTGAGATGCATAGTGAACATACTAAAGACTGCCAAAAGAACCAACAAATTCATCCTAGGAGAAGTGCAACCTGAGTGCTCCTTGGAAGTAAGGATGGCGAGACTACATCTTTGGTATTGTGGACAAGTTTTCAGGAGGGACCAATCCCTGAAGAAGGACATCATGTTTGGGAGAGTGGAGATTCAATGAAAAAAGGAACACACTCAACTAGACGGATTTATACAGTGGCTACAAAAATGGAGTTAAACATATAAAAGATCACATTCATGGCACAGCGTCAGGGAGTGATTCATTCTGTTGTACATAGTTTCACTATGAATCAGACTCAACTGAATGACATCAAACAAGAATGATGGCCATAGATATTTATCCTGATTGAGAATTGGATTTTAACAAATTTTTATTTATACCTTCAGATAGCCATATGCTTTTGTGCCTGAGTCTAGTAATGTTGATAGGTGCTGTTGAGTCAGTTATGACCCATAACGACCCTATGTATAACAGAACGAAACACTTCCTGACACTGTACCATACACATGATCTTTATGTTTGAGTCCATTGTGAAGCCACTATGTTTCTTCTCATTTTGAGTGGTGCCACATCAGCAAATCGAGGTTCAAGAGGCTCTATTTCATTCCCATCATTAAAGTCAATTCTACTTTTAGGACCCACTCTTCCTTGTTGTTGTTGTTAGGTGCTGTCGAGTCATGTCCGACTCATAGCGACCCTTACAGAGTTTTCAATGGCTGATTGGTTCCGGATTGCCTGGGGATTGGATTGCCACATCCTTCTCTAATTTTCGTGGTGCTGGGAATCAAACTCAGGACCTCAGAGACTGCAGAGTGGTGCTCTACCAACTGAGCTAAATCCCAGCCCCCACTCTTTCTTAGTCATCTTTTAATGTCTTCTACCCTGGGGGCCCCTTTTTCTGGCACTGTATTTGACAGTGCTACTCTGCTCTTCATAAGGATTTCAATGCATAATTGTTTCAGGAGTGGCCAACAGGTTACTTCTCCCTGGTCTATCTTAGTCTAGAAGCTCAACTGAAACCTGTCCATCATAGGTGGCCCTGAAATATTGGTGGCACAGCTTTAAGCATCATGCATTAACTGATATTTTTGGTGGGAGCCATTTAAAATAACCATGTTTTTCTATACTGTAAATCACTAGATGTTTGCTGATATACTGAATTATACCTTACCAAATTTTCTTTTATAATATTTTGTAATAGCACTTCTGTCACTATTTCTGGGAGAAATTGTTCTGAAATTCACCTTTTTGTATTCTTTTGTATTTGTGTGTCTTTGGTTTCAGGTAATTCGGGAAAATTGAAGTGGTGAATGATCCCTTTTACTGTTTTATTAGAGAGGTCATGCTAGATTGTTTTATTCCTTCCTTAAATATTTGATAGCTAATGAAACCATTTAGGCTCAAATATTTCTTTATGAAAAGATGGGTAATTGTTACCTAAATTTCTTTGTTGATATAGGTCTCTTTGATTTTCTATTTATTTTTTTTCAATTTTGGTAATTTGTTTCTATCAAACTGACTATTTCATCTTAGTTGAGGCATTTTTAATCATGTTCTTCCTGATACAATATTGAAAGTTTAAATTTTTGTAGGATCTTGTAGTGATGTCCAAATTTTCTTTCTTGGTTTTACTTTTTGTTTTTCTTCTTCAGTGTTGTTGTTGTTAGTTGCTGTCAAGTCAGTTCTAAGTCATAGAAATCCTATGTACAACAGAAGGAAACACTCCCTGACACTGTGCCATGTCCGGCACCATGTCAGTGCTTCTTTGATATTCATAGGGTTTTCAATGGTGGATTGATTCAAGGGTGAATGGCCAGGACCTTCTCCCTAGCCTGTAGCAAATGATATTACCAGGTGGTCTCCAATATAAGGACTAATCAGGGCAACCTTACTTAGTTTCCAGCATCAGGTGGGATTGGATGCCACGGTGCTATGGCTGCAGAACTTTTGCATTGTAGTTGAAAATTATCAATATTGATGATTTTCTAAATGTATTCATTCATTTTCTGTAGTTTTTCAGTTTTAGATTTTTGCCATTTTTGTTATCATGGCCCTATTATGTAATTTATGTCAGGTGTTTTGATGCTTCCTGCATTTCTCTTTCTGCTCAGAATTGCTTTGGCTATTCAAGGTCTTCTTTGTTTCCACATGAACTTTAAGATTGTCTTTTCTATTTCTGTGAAGTATATCACTGGAATCTTGATGGTAATTGTATTGAATCTGTAGATCACTTTTGGTAGGATAGTCATTTTCACAATATTAATTCTGATTCTAATGTCTTCTTCAATTTCTTTCTCTAGTGTTTTTAAATTTTCATCATAGAGGTCCTTTGGTTCTTTGCTTAAATTTATTCCTACATTTTTTCAGGCTACTGTGAATGGTTCTATTACTTTGATTTCTTTATTATTGTGTTTGTTATTAGCATATAAAAATGCTATTGATTTTTCCTTTTTTTTTTTTTTTTTGTGGTCCTGGAGACTGAACACTGAGCCTCACACAGACTTTTTGCATGTGTTTTACCATTGTGCTGCACCCATCACCCTTTTTTAACTTTTGCCTTGAGGCAGGGTCTCACTAAGTTATACAGGCTACCTCTGACCTCCAAACTGCACTGCTTCTAATTCTGCCTGCCTAGTTGCTGGGATGACAGGTATATGTGCACTACAAAGCTTGGCCAAGAAATGCTGTTGATTTTTGGATATTGATTTTGTATCCAACTACTTTGCTAAAAGTACATATCAGATCTAAGAGGTTTCTGGTGGAGTCTTTAGGGTCTTTTAATATGTTGTGTTAATTCCAAACAGGGATAACTTGGTATCTTCATTCTCTATTCATACCCCTTTTCTTTCTCTTCTTTCATTGCTGTGGATAAAATTGATAGTTCTCTAGTAAAATGTGCATTTTAGGTTATGGTAACATAACAATGACTTCAGATTAAGGTGTTCATACATATGTAAATTGTGCTATAAACATTTTCTTATAAATTTAAAATAAGTTTAAAACTACTTGCATCAAGTTCTATGTAAATTACTCTGTCCTGGATTTATATAAGCCAATGTTATATTAAATAAATAGAATTGCAGAAAATCAGCAGTATTGATCCAAGTACATAAATATATGCATATGTAAGTATGAAGGAATGTGTGTTTCTGGAGACATGTCTAATCACACATATAAAAGTAAATTGAACAATTTTTGGATTTTCAAATAAATTACTATATTTTATATCAAAATAGCATAGTTACACACTTTGGTCTTGCCCATGTTAGGGCAGGCAATGAATAAAGTGCTTGAAGAATTAATCTATGGCTGTCACACTTCTATTTTTCTGTTTACTTTATGTTGTTTCACTTAGGACTTGATTATTAAGCATCTGATGATCAGATAGAGATGCAGCAAAAAAATATCTTAACTATCTTCTCTCAATGACAGACATTACTTAGTGAGATGATTTGTTTAATACTGGATGTGTGCAGAAAAAATGAGGATTATTTTCTATTGTTTGCACAGGAAATTATTGAAGGAAGAAAATATTTCCCTGATCTTTTTGACAGGGCATGTATAAAAATGGATTTACTAAATATTACCAAATAAATGATAGAGAAGACTTACATGGGGAGGTTGGGATGGGGGGGAAGCATACAAGAGGGTAAGGGGGAACCTATATGAATAATGTACATCAAAATGTATATATGGAAATGTCACAATGAAAAGCCTGTCAGAACAAATCACATTAAGGTGTACATTAAAAATTTCCAATAAGAAATGGATTTACTATAAAAGAATGCATATGATATAACTTCCTCAGAGTAAAGAAAGTTATATATGTGATCTCTTCAATAAATAATATCCTGTCCCAAATAAGCCCACAAATAAAAAATCTTAAAGATAAATCAATGAGAATATCCTTTTGTGATGGAAGTTTTGTTTTTTAGCAAGTCAAATTATGCACAAATTTAGAATTCAAATATAAATAATACCCTGTTCCAAATAAGCCCACAAATCAAAAATCTTAAAGATAAATCAATGAGAATATCCTTTTGTGATGGAAGTTTTGTTTTTTAGCAAGTCAAATTATGCACAAATTTAAAATTCAAATAAACTTCAAATTTTCAAAAAATCCTTCTGTAAAAATATTGTACTTCTAAAATTTTGTGATCTCATTAATTTATTAAGTGTGGCAGACTGAAATTGCTGCTTACTAAAATTGGTTCCTTTTCCTCTTGTGTATACAGATTGATCAGATCTCTCAGTTTATTCTGATAATCGAACTCAGGCCAATGTAATTTTTCTGGAAGTGATAAATGCAATGTCTAGGCAGACTTCATAAAAATTTCCCAAATATTTCTTCACTTTTTCTTCCCCTTGTACACATGGTTTAATGACTTCCAGGATAATCTTGGAAGTAAAGTTTTCACGATAGCAGAACCACTTAGTTTTGGATTCTAGAATGATGGAAAATGAAAAAAGGTCCTCTCAACATCTATTCACAATTAGACTTTGTGAGAGTAGAAAATTTCTGTTTTGTTTTTTGGTACATGCAGGTTGAACCTAGGCTCTTACACATACTTTGCAAGTGCTCTACCACTGAGCTGCACCCTCAGCCCATTTTTAGTTTCTAATTTTAAGTCAAGGTTTCACTAAATTATGCAGGCTGCCTCTGGCCTTGTATTTGTAATCCTCCTGCCTACACCCACCCAGTTGCTGGGATTACAGACTTTTGTCCCCTCACCTGGCAATAAGTTTCTTCTCTATTACATAAATCTCAGGGATATGTAATAAAGGAGCTATTATTTCCCTGATAAATACATTACTTTCATTAATATCAAATCCGAATTTGCTACTGCATCATATTTAATAATTTAATGCTATTTTCCTTTTCTATAGACCTATAATATTGCATATGATTCAATTATTTTAAAAGAATTTCATAGGCAGCTGAGAATAGGTGCTATGCTTATAGAGTTATTAGACAATATGAACTTCAGGACTGTAATAAATATCTGTTGTGTACATATTATCATTCAGTTATGTTGTTGTTGTTGTTGTTAGGTGCTGTAGAGACGCGTCCGACTCATAGCGACCCTTATGGGGTTTTCAATGGCTGATTGTTTCGGGATTGCCTTGGGAGTGGATTGCGACGTCCTTCTCCCATTTTTGCTGTGCTGGGAATCAAACTCGGGACTGCAGAGATTGCAGAGCGGCGCTCTACCAACTGAGATAAATCCCAGCCCATTCAGTTATAGTATCTTATAAAACTAAACGGAATTTTCATACAACTCAAATACATTTAAAAAAATTATCATACACCTGAACATGTATGTTCATATAAGTTTTATTCAATAATAGCCCCAAAGTGAAAATAATTCAGAAGTCTCCCAATAGTTTAATGGTTTAAAGAAATTGTGGTATATCCATGCCATGCATACCATTCTCCTATAAAAATAAACAAATATACATAGGAACTTGGATGAATTTACAGTGAGCTATGATAAGTGGAAAAATCCAGCTTCAAAAATAAGATTCTGTTCATCTAGCAAATACTGTTTAAAAATGAAAAATAGATTCAGTTTTGCTAGAAGGAAGAGATCAGGGAAGAGGCTGTATTGACCATTAAATGGTCAGCACTGGGAATAAATATGACCATAGGACTATTTTGCATCATGACTGTGTCAAATGACAATAGTCTAGTTTTGATACTTGGTTTTCTAGATAGTACCATTATGAGAAAGTAAATAAATGGCACCTGAGATCTCTCTTTTTTTCCATACAACTGTATATGGATAAGAATTATCTAAAAATAGAAGACTAATACCAATACTGTTGTTGTTACTAGTATGTTGTTGTTGTTAGGTGCCGTCGAGTCGGTATCTGACTCATAGCGACCCTCATAGGGTTTTCAGTGGCTGACTGTTTCAGGATTGCCTTGGGAGTGGATTGCCAGGTCCTTCTCCCATTTTTGCAGTGCAGGGAATTGAACTCGGGACCTCAGAGACTACAGCACAGTGCTCTACCCCCTGAGTTAAATCCCAGCTAGTATTTATATACTAGTATATAAATAAAAAAATAATTGACAGAGTTAGGCAAACTCTTCATCAGTTTCTCACACTCTGGAGTAATGGTTACTTCATCAGGGTTGAACTTATAGAACCCAGCAGCATTAGGCCATCATGATAATTTTTTCTATTTAATTGTCATATACCTGTCCTCAAACTCCATATACCAATGAGAAAAGGTCAGAGAATATGTGTCTATGACAATGTCTTCAGTCAGAATTGGTAAGTTTTAATGTGTATGTGTGTGTGTGTGTGTGTCTTGAACACTTGATTACTCCAAGAAATATATAAACTCCATTATTTTTGATCTCTTTCTTTCCCATCAAGTAGAACTTGCTCAGATGTTTATTTTGTCATTATCCTGAACAACACAATTGAAGAAGTAGTCTGTGTAGAAAAGAAGAAATATTTAGCTACCATTCTCTCTCCCTCTCTCTCTCCCTCTCTCTCTCTCTCTTTTTTTTTTTTTTTTTTTTTTTTTTTTTTGGTACTGGGGGTTGAACCCAGGGCTTCATGCTTGCAAACTTTGCAAGTGTAGTACTTTTTTTTTTCTGGTACTGGGGGTTGAACCAAAGGCCTCGTGCTTGCATGCTTTGCAAGTGCTGGACCACTGAGCTGCACCCTCAGTCCATTTTCTTTAACTTTTTTGAGACAGGGTCTCACTAAATTATGTAGACTACCTCTGATCTCGAACTTGAGATCCTCCTGCCTCAGCCTCCCAAGCCGCTGGGATTACAGGCATGCGCCACCACACCCGGCTGCAAGTGTAATACTATTGAGCTGCAAATCCAGAACAGTTTTAAAATTTTTGAGGCAGGGTCTCGCTAAATTACACAGTCTGACGTTGGTCTTCAAATTGAGATCCTCCTACCTCTGCCTCCCAAGTCACTGGGATTACAGGCATGAGGCACTGTGCCTGGCCCTAGCTACCATTCTCAAATAAGGACTTTGACTGAGTGAAGGACCTCAAAGAGGATAACTCACCAACTCTCAGATTCAAGATCCCACTGATATTGGCCAAATGTTCCTTCTATGAATTGAGAGTTAACAAGGAGTGGACAAGCAAGACACTAGTTGAAACAAGGCTTTACTCTTATAAATTTAACAGACAATAAGTTCAACATTTGTGTGGTTGGCTGCACATACTCCTCTCCTTTAGGGAAGAGCCGATTCCTTTCTTGTTGGGGGTGGTGTTGTTGTTGGGTGTCATCTAGTGGAGCCTGACTCATAACAACCCTACGTACAGCAGATCAAGACACTCCTTGATTCAGTGCCAGTCATATAATCTTATTTATATTTAAGACCATTGTTGCAGACACTGTGTCAATCCATCATGTGGAGTGCTTTTCATTTGTTGTTGACCTGCCACTTTCCCAAACATGATATCTTTCTCCAGAAGGCAGGATTGGTCCCTCTTCACTATGTGTCTGAAATACATAAAAGGCAGTCTAGCCATCCTTGCTTCCAAGGAGCACTCTGGTTGCACTGCTTCTAGGACAGATGTGTTGGTTCTTTTGGCAGGCCATGGTATATTCACTAGTCATCTCCAGCACCATTATTCAAAAGCATCAATTCTTCTCCTGTCTTCCTTGTTCAATGTCCAGCTTTCAGAACTATATGATGGGACTGAAAATGCCATGGAATGAGTCAGGCACACCTTCCTCTTCAATGTGACATCTTTACTTTTCTATACTCGAAAGAGATCTTTTGCCACAGCTTTTCCCAAAGCAATGTGTCTTTTGATTTCTTGATGGCTGCTTCCATGAGTATTGATTGTAGAACCAAGTAAAGCAAAATCATGGACAACCTTAATCTTTTCTCCATTTATTGTGAAATTGCATACTGTCCCAGTTGTAAGGATTTTGTTTTGCTGCTGTTTAGTTGAGATTCATACTGAAGGCTATGTTCTTTGATCTTCATCAGTAAATGTTTTAAACCTTCTTCAGCAAGCAGAATTATGTCATCTGCATAACAAAGGTTATTAGTGATTCTTCCTCCAATCTTGATGCCACTTTCTTTCTCATAAAGTCCATGTTCTCAGATTATTTATTCAGCATGTAAATTGAAGACATATGGTTAAAGTATACACCCCTGACACATACCTTTCTCAAATTTAAACCAGGCAGTGTTTCCCTGTTCTATTCAAACAACTACCTCCTGGTTCATGTACAGATTTCTCAAGAGTACACTTAGGTGCTCTGCTATTCCAATTTTCCAAAGTATTATACATAATTTGTTATGATCCACACAATCAAATGCCTTTGCATAGTCAATAAAACATAGATGGATATCTTTCTGATATTCTCTGCTTTCAGCTAATATCCACCTCACATCAGCAATGATGTCCCTGGTTCCCCACCCTGTTCCAAATCTTGCTTGATTTTCCAGCAATTCCCTCTCTATATACTGCTGCAGTTGCTTTTGAATGATTGTTAGTAAAATTTTGCTTCTGTGTGATATTAATGATATTGTTTGATAGGTTCCACATTCAGTTGGATCCACATTCAACTTCTTCGGGAATAGGCACAAAGAAGGACTTCTTCCAGTCAGTTGACAATGTAGCTGTTTTCCAAATCTGTTGGCATAAAAGAGTTAGCAACCCCAATGCTGCATCTGTTTGTTGAAACATCTCTATTGTTATTCCATCCAGTCCTGCAGCATTCTGTTTCACCAGTTCTTTCAAGGCAGCTTCCACTTCCTCCTTCAACACCATTGGTTCCTTTTTGTATGCAAATTATTGGAATGGTTGGTCATCTACCAACTCTTTCTTATATAATGACTCTGTGTATTCTTCCCATCTTCTTTTGATGTTTCCTGCATCATTTAATATATTCCCTGTAGAAACTTTCACTACTGTCACTCGAGGCTTGAATTTTTTCTTCAGTTCTTTAAGCTTGAGAAACACAGAGCGTGTTCTTCCCTTTTGGTTTTCTGCCTCCAGCTCCTTGCACATGTCATTATAATATTTGGTTTTGTCTTCTCGAGCTGCCTTCTGAAATCTTCTGTTTAGTTCCTTAACTTCATCATGTCTTCCTTGTACTTTAGCTGCTGGATGTTCAAGGGCAAGTTCTACTGTCTCTTTTGACATGTAATTTGGTCTTTTCTTTTTTTCTTGTCTTTTTAAGAACTTTTTACTTCCTTCTTGAATGATATCTTTTATGTCATGCCACAATTCTTCTGGTCTCCTATCATTTGTGTCTAATGTATTAAACCTATTTTTGAGGTGGTCTCTGAGCTCAGGTGGGATATACTCAAGGTCGTACTGTGGCTCTTGTATACTTGTTCTAATTTTCTTCAGCTTCAGTTTGAACTTGCATATGTATTCCCTACATCTTCTTTTGATGTTTCCTACATCTTTTAATATTTTCCCTGTAGAATCTTTCATGATTGCCACTCAGAATGTGTTTTCCCTTTGGGTTTTCTGTCTCCAGCTCTTTGCAAATGTCATTATAATATTTACTCTTTTCTTCCCAAGCTGCCTTTTGAAATCTTCTGTTTAGTTCCTTACCTTCATCTTTCCTTCCTTTTACTTTAGCTGCTCTATGTTTAAGTGTAAGTTACAGAGTATTTTTTTTACATGTAATTTGGCCTTTTCTTTTTTCTTATTTTTTAATACCCTATTGCTTTCTTCACAAAGGATATCTTTGATGTAATGCCACAATTCATTTGGTTTTCTATCATTTGCATCTAATGCATTAAACTTG
>VMDO01042843.1:0-10281 GCA_007922755.1 Pedetes capensis
GGCCATTTTTGCTTCCAAGGAGCACTCTGGTTGTACCTCTTCTAGGACAGATCTGTTGGTTCTTTTGGCAGTCCATGGTACATTCAATAGACGTCTCCAGCACCACAATTCAAAAGCATCCATTCTTTTTCTGTCTCTCTTGTTCAATGTCCAGCTTTCACAACCATATGATGCCACTGAAAATACCATGGCATGAGTCAGACGCACCTTCGTCTTCAATGTGGCATCTTTGCTTTTCAATACTCTAAAGAGATCTTTTGCCACAGCTTTTCCTAGAGCAATGCGTCTTTGAATTTCTTGACTGCTGCTTCCAGGGGTGTTGATTATAGAGCCAAGAAAAGTAAAATCTTGGACAACCTCAATCTTTTCTCCATTTAATGTGAAGTTGCGTGCTGACCCAGTTGTAAGGATTTTTGTTTTGTTGATGTTTAGACATAATCCATGTTGAAGGCTATGATCTTTGATCTTCATCAGTAAATGTTTTAAATCCTCTTCACTTTCAGCAAGCAGAGTGGTGTCATCTGCATAACGCAGGTTGTTAATGAGTCTTCCTCCAATCTTGATGCCACGTTCTTCCTCATAAAGTCCAATTCATAGCAACCCTTAAAGGCTTTTCAATGGCTGATTGTTTTGGGATTGTTTCGTGAGTGGACTACAACATCCTTCTCCCATTTTTGCAGTGCTGGGGATCAAATCCTGGTTCTGAGAGAGTGTGGAACAGCACTCTACCAATTGAGCTAAACCTCAGCCCTAAAGCACTACAGGCCTTTCTGATCCCTCAGTTTAGTTGCCAACTGTGACCAACACTAGCATATTCTTCAACAGAAATATCCAAAGCATTTGGTAGACTGAAGGACTTTTGTTCATTTTTATATCCACAGTGATTATTAGTTACTGGTTTACAGAAAGGAAAATATCATTTACTGAATGGTCTTATTCCTCCTCTGATTCTTGGCTCACAGAGTAAGAATAACAATAGGGGTGGCTGACAGAGTTTGAAATTTTTCTGACTCCATAATTGCACCTCAGGTCCATTGTTTCAGTCATCAGCAATAATAGCCACACTGCCAAGTTCAATATCTGTATACAGGAATTTGTAACAATGTTTCTCAATGACTCAAGGAAATAGTAGAAATGCTAGACTACAACAAAAAAAATTGTCAGTTAATTATTCAATATGTCTTCATATAAATAGAAAAAGAATACCAATACAAATGTTTTGATGTCTTCATAGATGCAACAAGTGATCAGAGCAGTAGGAAACACACTTTACATCTACATCACATAGATGCTAGATGTAATTGCTTTGCTACAGCTCAATGCAAGTTATGAGATTTTTCATTTGGCAGACCATATGCTTTTATGAAATTAGCTCATTTGAAGGGAAGCTGATGTACTTCTAAATATTTAGAATATATTTCTAGCTCTGTTCCCACATTATTGTATAGTCTCCCTTGTCCTTGGAATGTTAATAGTACCAGTTAGGCTTGCAAATAAGTTTGAGTATAAGGGCGAAGCTCTGACAAACTACTTGCATTATCATTGCAAGAAAAATTGCTTTAGGAGCCTGATTTCCCAGACAATCTAGTTTAAATCAAAGGTGATATGAATGATAAAGTTAGTTTGGGGAGGTTTGTCCACTAAGCCTGAGGAAACCCATTGGATAGGCTGGCTGAAACCCTTAGGGCTTCAGATCTGTTCCTTATGGGTGCTATTTGTGTGCTCTCCCAGATCTTACCCAGTCCTCAGACCCTATGCTATCCTGTGAGCCACTGTTAACAGGTGAAGCCTTTCATTAACATTGTACTTACAGCTTTTCAAAGCTCACCCATATACATTACTTCCTTTGAATCTTATGACTCTAGGAAATAGGCAGGTTAGATATTCTCATTTCAAAGAGGTTTCTAATGCCCAATGTCAGAGGGCTAGTAATTAGAGCTGGTGGAAGGCCTTTAAGAGACTGTAGCAGGATGCAAGTATCAGGTGACCAAATTTAAATTACAGTTTAATCAGGAGAAATAAACATAAAATAGGAAAGATTTTGAATTATTTGTGAACAATGCGTGCATACTGTTAAAAGATCCAAACAATTTATAAGTATATAGACTAGAAAGTAAAAGTAGACTCCATCTTTCCAAAACCCTCTTCCTATGGGTAATCATTTTGAACATTGCCAAATATTTGTTCCATCTTCTTTTTCCTACATATGTAATGTATATGTATATGTGTGTATCTGCTTACAGGGATGTATAGCAAAATGGAATCATATTATGTATGTAATACACACTGGCCTGCAATTGATATTTTCATCTTATCAATATACCATGGACATATTCCCATGCTAATATTTATAGATTTATCTCATTCTTACTAACATATGTATCCTATAGAATGAATATAATATTAACTTACATGTTTCTTTATAGGATATTTCCTAGTTTTTGTGGTTCTAAATCGGGCTGCAAAGAACATCGTTGTTCACATATGTTGGCATAATTGAATATTCTGAAAGGATAATTTCACATAATTTCAATTGGCAATCCAATGTATGTATGCATTTTAGAATTTAGTAGGTAGTGTTTAAGTGCCACCCAAACGAGTTGTACCAATTTACAGTCTATGAAAGTGCCCGGGGGGTTATGTTGAAGAAAAAATTGACAGGATGTATTGGATCAGGAGGGGAAAGTAGAGTCAAAGATAACTTCAAACTCTTAGGTCTGAGTGATTTAAAGAATGGTGTCACCTTTGACAGACATGGTAAAGTTTAAGGGAATCATGCTTTAAGGGAAAAAGAAAAAAGAGACAGAGTAAAGATAAAAGAACAAAAGGCCAAAGACTTAGTCTCTAGGCTCCCCATGGTAAGAAAGCAGAAAGAAAAGCCATCAAAGGGAACAGAGGATTGGTAATCAGAAATGTAGGGGGATAAATCTATAAGGAATAGGTTCTAAGGAAAGAATAATCCTTATGACATGGGATAGAGGTAAGAAATAAAAGATGGCTTTGGATCTAGTGATCAGAAAATCACTGGTAACCTTTGAGACTGCAATTTCATTTTAGAGGACTGGAAAGATAGGAAGCAATTTTTTTTAAAGGGACGGAGGGTAGGGACGAAAAGATCAGTCATTCCAGAAAGCCAGCCACGAAAGGTAAAATAAAAAGTGAATTCTGAACAATATGTCCTCTTTCCTATCTAAAAGACATTATCAGGAATTTCTATATTTGGGTTTTACCTCTTTTTCAGGCTACAAGAGGTCGCTGATAACATACAAACAGGCCAAATAGAGTGAGCTCTTAAGCTTTCCTTAGTTTAGTGGGATCTAGGCACAGCAGGAATGAAAGAAGGAATCAATAAGAAGGTGAAGTGGGAACAAATACGAGAGAATAGTAAGATGGTAAAGATATGCTTTGCTTCAAATTTTTCTTTTGTTCAAATTGCCAACCTAATTGAATAAATGATGTCAATATATACAATGCACCACCACACAATCATTAAAATGATTGCAAACTCTCTATCTACTGATATGGAAAAAACCTCAATATTTTAGGTTAAAAAGGTGAAAAAATGGTATATTTGTGCAATCTTATGCATATAAAATTATATTCATCTTTGTATTTAATATTAGACTGAAGACTCCTCACCAGTTACTAACAAGGATTGTCCCTAGGTAATGGGATTATAGGAGCTTGATATCTTCTTCTTTCTAATCTTATACATGGGCTAGGATTTAGCTAAATTGGTAGAGCACTGTGCTGCAGTCTCTGAGGTCCCGAGTTCAATTCCCAGCACTGCAAAAATGGGAGAAGGTCCTGGCAATCCACTCTCATGGCAGTCCTGAAACAGTCCGCCATTGAAAACCCTATGAGGGTCACTATGAGTCAGATACCGACTCGACGGCACCTAACAACAACAACAATAATCCTATACATATGGGAGAAGGACCCAGCAACCCACTCCCAAAAATCAATCCACCACTGAAAACCCTATGAACAGCAGAGATGTACTGACAATAGTGTTTCACCTGTTGTACCCAGGGTCTCTCTGAGTAGGATACCAACTTGATGGCACCTAATAATAAGAACAACAATCTTATACATTGGGCTGGGATTTAGCTCAGTTGGTAGAGTGCCACTCTGAAGTCTCTAAGGTCCCAGCTTCAAGTCCCAGCACCGCAAAAATGGGAGAAGGACATGGCAATCCACTCCTGGGGCAATCACAAAACAATTTGAAAACCCTATGAGGGTCACTATGAGTTGGCACCTAACAACAACAACAATCTTCTACATTATTTTAAATATATGTGTGAGCTATCCTTTCACCTAATCAACATTAAAAAATCAACTGCTTTCCTGGCTTCTGACTGGGAAAGATCAATGACCACTGGAGAAGAAAAGCCAGATGGTTGAGAGGAAGAGATGCTGGTAAGGCTGAGGCCATATTCTTTCTGAAAGATTACCTAGAACATTTTACAAGGACCAATTTTGAGGTAGGGACTGGGAATGAGATGAGCAATAAAGTGAAATAAGAATGGAAGGGAATGAAATGAGATGAGCTTTGAAGATGGGACAGAGGTCAGAAATAAGTTGAGACTGTCTCTGGCACACCGTACTAAGTTTACTTATTTATTTATTTTGCTGTACTGGGGGTTGAACCCAGGGCCTCGCGCTTGCATGCTTTGCAAGTACTGTACCACTGAGCTGCACCCTCAGCCCATTTTTTTTTTTACATTTTTGAGATAGGGTCTCCCTAAATTATGCAGACTGCCCCTGGTTTCGAACTTGCGATCCACCTGCCTCTGCCTCCTGATTTGCCGGGATTATAGGTATGCACCACTGCACCCAGCCTGAATTTATTTTCTTAAAGATGAAAACCTAACACTTTGTTATTATGCCCAAATACCATCTTCCTAATCAAAGAGACTCTGTTTATGACCTAAAATCAGATTTTGATGGGAATATCTTATGCTGATTCTACCAGCATATTCTCAGTCAACAAAACTGAATCCCAAGTGTACATCACAAAAATTCAATGATATCAGATATGCTGTTGCAATCCCTGCTATGTGCAAATCTCCCAAGGTAGTATTCATTTCTCATGCCTCTGTTATAAAATAGGCTGTAGTTTAGCTCAGTTGGTAGAGTGCTGCTCCACACTGAGGATCTGGATTCAATCTCCAGCACCACACACCCACACCCACCCACACACTCACCCACACACACACAAAAGGAGAAGGACGTGGCAATCCACTTACAAAGCATTCTGGAAAGCAGTCATTCATTGAAAACCCTATGAAAGTTGCTATGTGTCAGTCCTGACTCAATGACACCTAACAACAACATTATAAAATGATCTCAACCTTAAGAAAATTGATTCAGAAGTCCTAGGAGTAACTCTTAGCAAGTATGGAATCCTTCCAATAGATTGCCTGTACTGAAACGAAAGTCATCTTAGTCAGCTACCCTATCTGTCTATACTCAAGTAAGATCTCTAAATGGCTTGCTACGTACACACACACACACATACACACACACACACACACACACTTTACATATGATTTTCTAGAAAATATTTTAAAATCTTGGCAGAAATTTCAGTCCACATTTGGAATAACAATGCAGGAGGAAGCTAGTTACTTCATAATTTGTCAGATACAAAGAGGAGTTAAAGGGATTATTCCATTTCATAAAAGAGGATCCATTTAAATAGAAATATTTTCTTAAGGTTTCTCTTCAAAAATTCTTTTGACCTTATTTCATCGATGTTCAAAAGGTAACAGTCCTGGAAATAGAGCCTCTGCCAGAAGTCATTACCTGACATCTATAGTAGACTTGTTTGTATGTCAAAAAATGTTAATCATGTGAACCTTTGATTAATCTACTTTAATTATCTCCATGGTCTACATGAAAAACCCATGTAGGTTTTCATTATGAAGGAAGAACCATCGTATAATTATCAGTGATGCAAAATTAGTGAGGATAACTCAAGTCTTATGGTAGACTAGCATAGGAATCAAAAGCTGTAACAGGTGTTTAGTCAAAATAACTTCCAAACTTCAGGACCAATCTTCCTTTTCCTTTTTATAAAGCATAACTACAGCCCTAAAAATGCAAAGAAAAATATTACCTACCAAAGGCAATTCAGATCACATAATTGCCCCTAAAATACATGTATTTGTGCTGCAAGGATGTATACAAACCCCTCCTAGCAAACCAGTGACTTTCTGCTTTCAAGTACTTGCCTTAGAAATCATTACTTATTCAACCAAAAAGGTGGGGAAACAAGTAATGAGCAACTGAGTCTCCTTGGGCCCAATTAATGCTGAAAAATGTGGAAATTATACACATACTTCTTATTTCATATGCATATTTTGGAGCACTTCCTTGCCATGTACACCTCTTCCACTTAGTTTCCTTAGAGCTACATCGCAAAGAAAACTTCCTCCAAATATATACTCTTGTAATCCAAGAAGTAGTCACTCATTTTGGTTGTCCATGCAGTTGTATAAGTCTGAAACTTAAGAGTCATCCTTGACACTTTCTTCTCCTTCATTATCAATATTTAATTCATTTCTAAATTGTGTTGATATCACCTTCTAAATTTCTTTTACATACAAATCTACTTTTTCCCATTTCCACTAGCAGTGTCCTAGTCAAAACTATTAATTTTTGTTATCCAAACCTGCATAATCAGGCCTGTGCATGACACCTGTTAGATGTTTCAAATTTGACATCTCTAAAACTGAATTGATGCTAAGAATCCCCTAACCACGCCCCTAACTATTCTATTTACAGTGCTCCCTTTCTCAGTAGATAGGACCAGTAATTGGCCAGTTACACAAGACAGAAATCTAAGTGCCATCATTGAATCTCTCCTATCCTGTCATATAAAAGTAAAATCAACTTTACCTCCTCAAAATGCTCAGTCCTTCCACTTCTCTCCAGTTTTTCTGCCATCACCATTATACCCCTTAAGTACTAATATTTGAAATACTCTAGAAGGCTTTAATTCATCTGCTCACATTTGCTCCCCAGCCCCAAATCATTATTTGTGCAACAGAGAAAAATTTTAATCATGCCCTCCTTCCCTCTTGCTTAAGTTTTCACTGGTTTCCCATGGCTCTTAGGATAAAAACAGAATCTCTTTCACAATGTCCCTAAGACCCGGAATTTTCTTACTTCTCTTGCTTATTTGTCCAAGTTTATCTGGCACAAAGTTCCAATGCTTTCTTCCTCTGAAGAAGGAACTTTGCACATGCTATTCATGTTGTAGACTGTGGGAATGGCACCTCCCACCCATTGTAAAGTACACAGCCTGCTAGAAATTCTGATTTCTTCACTTTCTCTCATTCTCAGGGAAAGTTTCTTTGAGGATATGAGGGTGATCTGGCTGTACCCACTGCCACCCCATTGATCACCAGAGTTGATTTTGCTGATCTGGCGGGCTTAGGTGGTTGTCTCCTTCCTCCCTCACTGCTCCATATATGTCCACCCAAAGCTGCTGCACAAAGAGGATAACCTTTCCCCAGTGGAGAATTATTCATGAGTCAAGGGTACATGAGTAGCAGCACTCCACTGCTAGAACCTCCAAATAAACTCTTAAGGAGAGTTTCTTTAACCTCCATAACCAAGTTAAAGGACCATAAAACTTTCATTCTTACCACTTAGTTCTATTTTTGACATTTATGTGATTATTTGATGAGAGTTTTGCTTTGCCAGTGAGGTGAAAGCCTCATCTCTTTTGTCCATTGCTCTATAGTAAATATCTAACATAGTGCTTTTTAATAGAGTGTTGCTTAAGATATTTGTGGTGATCAAAGATAAAAACAGAAGTACAAGAGAAGCTAGGAAAAGATGTCTTCTTTACTCTAGAGTGGAATATTGTTCTACCTATCTCATTTCTAGTTTCTGTGGAATTATATCTCTCACCACAGACAGTTTTACTTAATGTATTTAATGCTTCCTTACTCCTTTCACAAATGCTTTCCTCCATCTAGTACCCTTGAAGCTTAGGAGGTTTGTTTTCCATGGAAGCAGAAGTGAGTCAGGTAAGATAAGAAACCAACATTTCCTTACTGGTGGTGGTGGTGGTGGTGGTGGTGGTGGTTCTTCTTCTTCTTCTTCTTCTTCTTCTTCTTCTTCTTCCTCTTCCTCTTCCTCTTCCTCTTCCTCTTCCCCTTCCCCTTCCCCTTCTCCTCCTCCTCCTCCTTCTCCTTCTCCTTCTCCTTCTTCTGTGCCCTTGAGTCAAGTCAGACTCATAGCAATCCTGTGTACAACAAAATGAAACAATACCCAATGTTGTGCCATGCCCAGCACTATTGTCAGTGCTTCTCTGCTATTCATAGGGTTTTTGATTGCTAATTGTTTTGGGAGTGGTCTGCCTGGTCCTTCTCCCTAGTCTACAGCCCCAGAGATTCCCAGGCAGTATTCCACCCAAGTACTAGCCAGGCCCAACCCTGTTTGGCTTCCAAGATCTGACAAGATCAGATGCCAGGTTGGTATGGCTATAAACTTTCTTACTGTAGTACTTAACATATGGTAAGCAAAAACTAATTTATTATCATTACCTTTCATTCTTACAAATTTTCATTATGCAAATCCATTAAATTTGAAATCAATCAGTATAATTCACCATATCAATAGATAAAAGAATTTTTATCAAAATTCAAAAATCATGATAAAAACTCACAACCAACTAGAAATAAAGGGAATTTCTTCAATTTGATAGAATGGTGTCTGCAAAAATATTCCTACAGATAGGCTCCTCCATAATGGTGAAAGATTGAATGTTTTCCTTCTAAGGAACAAGGCAAGGATGTCCTATCCATTTTACTATCCCTATTCAACATTATGCTAGATGTCCTTATCCATGAAATAAAGCACTAAAAATATACTAATTTGAAAAAAAATACTGCCTCTATTCACTAATATCTACTTAGAAAATCCCAAAGAAAGCAAAAAATAGTCCCCAGAACTAATAAATGAGTTTAGTAAGGTCAAAAGTTACAAAGTGAAGATCAATTGTATTTCCATTTACAAGAAAATAATGCTTGGTTGTAAAAATAAAAATTTAAAGTATAGCTTATAAAGGTATCAGAGAAACACACCCAGGCAAGGTGGTGTACATCATCTTTAATCCGAGAGACTTGGAAGGCTGAGGCAGGAGGATTACAAGTTTGAGAACAAAGGCAGCTTATGAAACTTAGTGAGATGCTGTCTCTAAATAAAAAATGAGCTTGGGGTGCAGACCAGTGGTAGAGCACATGCAAGATATGTGCCAGGTCTTGGGTTCAACTGCCAAGTACAGCAAAAAAATTAATTAACTAAATTAATATCTATTAAAGGAAAACTAGAAATACTTAGAGATGAATTGAACAAAATACATGTAATATTATAGGCTGAAAACTAGAAACTATTGATGAGATAAATGCAAACTAGCCAGGCATGGTGGTGCATACCTGTAATCCCAGTGACTCGGCAGGCAGAGGCAGGAGGATCACAAGTTCGAGACCAAAGATATTATGGGTAATTTAGTGAGACCCTGTCTCAAAAAAAGTACAAAAAATGGGCTGGGCATGCAGCTCAATGGTCCAGCACTTACAAAGCATGCAAGGACAAGGCCCTGGGTTCAATCCCCAGTAACACAGAAAAAGAGAAAGAAAATGCAAACTAAGATGACAATGATATACTACTATACAACACTTGTTACGTGCCATCAAGTCAGGTCTGATTCATAGCAACCCTATGTTCAATAGAAGGAAACACTACCCAACACAGTGCCATGTTGGGCACCATGTCAGTGTTTCTCTGCTATTCATAGGGTTATCGATGGTTGGATGCTTTGGGGGTGGGTTGTAGGGTCCTTCTCCAAAGCCTATAGCACCCAACATCCCAGGCAGCCTCCCATCCATGGACTAACCGCTCCCAATCCTGCTTAGCTTCCAAGATCGACAATAATGATGCCAGGGTGGTATGGCTGTAGAATGTACAATATTAGAATTACTAAAATTTCACAACTCATAATATCAAGCACTAATGAGGATGAACAGCAATTTGTTGTTGTTGTTAGGTGCCATCAAGTCGGTATTCGACTCATAGCGACCCTCTGTACAACAGGGGAAACACTATTGTCAGTGCTTCTCTGCTGTTCATAGGGTTTTCAATGGCAGATTGATTTTTGGGAGGGGGTTGCCAGGTCCTTCTCCCAAGCCTACAGCTTCTGGTGTTCCCAGGTGGTCTCCCATCCAGGTACTAACCAGGCCTGACCCTGCTTAGCTTCTGAGATCT